>CAAKHB010005473.1:62216-103935 GCA_901007665.1 Aeoliscus strigatus
GTGCGCGTGTGCCTATCGTCAACCTTCTACTGTCTGTCTTCATGTCTCCTTGAGATCCTGAGATCTTGCATGAACTCAACTCCGTCTCCGTCTGAAATTGAATTTCTGACACACACACACACACACACACACACACACACACACACACAGTTTTTCTCTCTCTTTCTGATCTGGATGAGTAAATGTATCTTTGTCCTCTGTTAAAATGTAACCCGCTAATCAGGACATTCACTGATTGCAGGCTTTACGCTCATCATGCACGTGTGTCAGGCTGCGTACATGTGCAGCGCCGTTGTCATGGATTGCATGTTTGTGTGTGTGTGTGTGTGTGAATCCAAGGGGCATTAGTGTTGTCAGCTCATTGTCTGATGATGGGGCCAAAATGGAAAGCCCATGACTGGAGGATGATTTACAGCCAGTTTCTTTGTTACCTGCTTGACAGGGAATGTGTGAGTCTGTGGGTATGTTTGGGGGGGTCGTGGGGGTAACAGTAGAGGTAGGAATTGTGAAGATGCCAGAGAGGTCGGAGGGGTGGAGGCGCACTGGAGGAGGAAACCAATTACCCTCCAGATAACAGCCATGCTATGGATTTTCTACCTGGCCTAGTCTGCATCTATTTTTGTCTCTGTTTCCCTGCACTCGATTCCTTTTGAAAAATCTTTATTGACATTCATACCGTGTTGAAAAGCCCTGTAGAGTCATGTATCTGTGGTCGGATTTACTTCAGAAAAGGGCTGTGGAGATGCTCCAGACAACAGAAAGTGACATTTTGTCAATTTGTCCTGTGTGACTGTGTGTCTGTGTGAACAGCAGGCTGTCACATCTAATCTGCATTGTCATGTTGTCCTTCTGAGTTAAGGGCGTTTGTGTCCTTGACAGATGTCGACGCTTCTCAGTGAGGGTTCAGAGAACTGATTGAAAGAGATTTGATTTGTTTTTTTCACGCGAGTACCTGCACTCACACGTTATATTCCCAAACTGGCTCATACTAATGGCCGACTACACCCACACTCGTGTGTGTCCATACTAACAGACTGCATATGAACCCATATCACATGACCATTCAGAAACACTGAGTGTGCAGGATTCCGTGTTGCTCAGGTGGTTTCCTGTACAAGCAGTTGTTATGTTGATATCATGCAGGGTCGCCGAGGCTCAAAGACACGGTGGAGACTGCTGAATATATTCATCTGGGAAATGCAGATAGAATTTGGTGCGATCACTTAAAGGATGCTACGTCATCTTATTCAAACCCCTCCGTCTCTGCCCTGTTAAACTGCATCCCAACATGATTGATAGGTTGTTGAAATAGTCTGCTTCACTCTCATTCTGAGCAAAAAATGTTAAAATTCCATTCTGGTAGAATACATATCCACAGCACCCCCATAAAATTCAGGTAGCCAGTGATCTTAATAGCTTCCGGAATGGTTGCGCTCATGTGATTATGTGGTACATAGCATGAATGTTCAGTCTAGTAGCAATCAAGATAAAGCTGTAGCTATTTTAAGCAGCGTCCCCGCCTGCATTTGGTTGCCTGTTGACTTATTAATTGGAAGCATTGACTGTTACAGGAGTAACATGAAACATTTATCTGAGAGGAAACATATGAGAGCGCATTGGGAGACAAGCTAACTGTGCTAGGTGGACAAGGTTGGAAGGTTCTTGATATCGGATCAGATCCTCTTTGCTGCCTCTTTAATTAGTAAGTTTTTGTTTCTATTATTCCGTCTGCTGTTCCTCTCATTCCTCATGGCTTGTCCCCTCACAGCTGCCGTCACTGTCGTCTGTACGACTCTCCACTGCCGTCTCTCTATCCGTCCCTCAGGGCTGAGTGCTTCGGGACTTTCATAAACTCTATAAATGCCTGTTTGTCCAACACACACTTGACCTCACTGCTCCCCGATGAGCTATCCCTATGCACACACACACACACACTTTCTTAAGTCTGCAATAATTGAACAGAATTGGTTAAATGCACGAGGGCGAATGTCAGTGATACCTCAAATCTGTTGAGAGTCCAAAGGACGTGAGAGACAGATGGAGACAGATCTGTCAGCACTCTCATGTTTGGAAATGTCACTGTCCTGTTTTCCCAGAGCTGTCTGTCCTCCAGGCAGTAAACACACAACACGTCAATGCATCTGTTGTGTGCGCGTTATCACTTTAAAGTGCGATAAAAGGTCGTTAAATTAATCAATTGACTCACTAAACAGTACATATGTCTGAGATGTTCAGTAATATTTACTCTAAATATTACTGAACATCTGCCTTCTAAATAATTTAGAAGGCAGCTGGAGTCGGACTGAAACCTGGAAAGACGAGATTTCTGCGTCTACCAATGACGCCAAAGCTGTGGGTAATTATTTCTTGTGCTAAAAACATTAGCACAGCTTTTATTTGTGAGCAATATTGGATGGATCCAAGCTCTAATCCTGAAGGGTTTGAGAGGCAGCGTGTGTGTTGACTGGATTAGAAATTATTTGTCAAACACAGCGAGATGCTGGATCGTTTAACGTGATGAATGCAGACTAATGCAGACTAATCCTCCCGACTCGGCTCGTGTGCTTCCAGTGTCTTGTTCAGTGAATGAACTGTACAATGCTGTTGACACCCCACTGCTACGTGCACGAGTCCATACAGCTTTGGAACAACAGTGCAACTTTCAGAGCATCAGGAAAAGTGAAAACGTCTTTTTGTCTTGAATTCATTCTGCTTTGGAGACTTCTGTCATTGCCAGTGGTTTTCTATTTCTTTTTTTTTCTTTATGTTGTGACACAACCTGACACTTGGAGCACATTTTGGGTGGAAGCTGTTACATATATTTCAAGTTTGTCAGTGCAAACATCATGCAGAAATGTTGAGTTACTGCATGTAATGGTGACTCTTTCTTCTCTTTCTTCTTCTATCCCCTGTTGTGTGATTTATTACCTAGAGTTGCACATTGCTCACTCATAAGGACACAGAGAGGTGTCCCCAGTGGTCTGACTGAGCTGGAAATAGCCATGGGAAAGCCAGAGAGAACCACACACACACACATACGTGCACACTTTTTCTTCTCAGCCTGCACAGCTTTGGCATTTGAGTAAAGACCTCTTTCTCCTCATCCTTTTATTCTTTGCCATACCGGCTTGGTTCCCTCTCCTCTCCTCTCCTCTCTTCTCCTCTCCTCTCCTCTCCTCTCCCTCTGTCTAAGTTAATGGCTCCACCTCCACTGTCTGATGAAAATCCAAATGTCGATTTGGTTTCTTACAGTTTTTAATACCATATAGGTGTGTGTGTCCGTCAGTGTGGCGGTGGAGGTGATGGACAGGCTAATAGAACGTTTCACACGAGACTGCCCCCTTGGTGCGTTCGCTAGAATTGATTGACTGTTCTGATTTGTGTGACTTTGCGCAGACAGTGCGAAATGTGTTCGGTTTGATTTCTCGCCGTCAGAAACAACTGTCAGTGTTTGTGTTTGGTTCTACCGAGTGGGATGTGTTGATAACGACAGAAGGCTGCCGACTCATCCCATTTCATCCACAGTAGAAACCATAAAGAATCAGCACATCTTCACATCGTAGCACAGGATCCAGGCTACTTCTACTGATGGGATTCATTGATTGATGCACAATCCAAACTTCATTCCTGACAACGGAGTTTCCCTCTCAGCCAGTTTGTTTCAGTCAGCCTTCCCATTTAATGACCACTTTGGACAAGACATACAGAGATAAAGTGGGTGGCAGCTGCAATCACAACTGTCCAGCTGTGACATTAGCTCGTAGGTACCAGGCAGCCGTTCTTACATGACCTCCAGCTGGAGATACACAGACTGAGGGTCTCAGTAGAGAGACTTCCCACAGTAAAGCCACTCGCTTTTTGTGGAATTAAAGTGATTTTCTACCTTAAGCTTGCTGGTATCCCCGTCTTTTTCCTTGCTCAAGCCCTTTTGAACACTTGTGATTAAAAGCCGCCGTTTGTAAATCCTGAAATATTGAACTATTCCTGAACTATTAAGTCTTAAGTCATTAAGTCTTAATGTATCGGTACCTCGCTGGTTTCCACATTTGTCTGGTTGCTTAAGTTCTTCTATAGAAATACAGATAGCATCTGTACACTCAGGGGAACAAGCTCTGTGGTATTTCCAAAAAAACCCTCGCAGACGAATTGAAAGGAGTGGACTTGAATACAAAAATGTTGAACTTCTCCTCGCCTCGCTGGCAGTTTGGGACCCATGACAGGAGTGAAATGACTTGTTAGGGCGAACAGAGAGTACAGACAGCGATGTGGGGAAGCTACAAGAGGGATGGTGAGATGGCAGACTCATCATTGTGACGTTCACTGAGTGGCTCGTTCTGTCTCTCATTTCCAAACTGAACTGGGAGCCGCAGATTGCTGTTTCCAAGGCCTCTCAGACTGCCACTGCACACATTTTCACAAATGAATGGAGCCTTCACAAATGATCTGTCACTCTCAATCCCTGCCTGTGCTCCTCTGGATATGATGCAGACACACACGCACACAGTCTGAAACACACACCAGGCACGTCCCCACTGTCATCTGCCACCTTCTCGCTGCTGGAGCCGTCATGTCCACGCTCTGCTTCCTGAGGTGTGTTAGCTGGAATGTGTGTGCGTGTGTGCGTGTGTGCGTGTGTGCGTGTGTGTTTGGGGGCGGGGGGCGGGGGGCGGGGGCACTCTCACCGTCTGTTATGGTGCTGGAGGGTACCAGCAGGAGCAGGACTGGGCACCGGTCAACGGCGGGCCCCAGCGGGCATCACCCTGCCTCAGCCTGAGCAGAGTTGCAGTGCTGCAGCTCACGTGGCACAGAGACGTGTTGGTCGCAGGCTGTTTGCACATTTACATATGATGATCAGATGGACTGGTAATTGGTGATTCAGAGATGAAATACAATAATTGTTAAGTTATTGTGAAATAAATTATATGTTAACAATAATTGTTAAATTTCGACGTTATTGTGAAAAAATATCAAAAGAGGAATCGGTCACCCTTCTGTAAATTAAGTACATTTAAAACAGACGCCTTAAAGGCTACCTTCTGTTGAGAGGATTCAAGGATTCAAAGGCTTTATTGTCATATGCACAGAAAGAAACAAGTTTCCTTGTATAATGATATAATGATTATTGCCAGGTACAATAGAGAATAATAATAATAGTAAAATACAAAATAGCACAAATACTAATTGCACACATAGTACAAGCATAGAAAAATAGCCCTGCTATATGAGATAGCACGTTATATAGAATAATAATAATAACAATTACATAGTACTGCAGTATGAAGTAGCACTCCATATGTAATAAAAATGATAATTGGATGATTTTGTAAGAATGTACAAATGCAGTGTGTGGCATTGGGCACGTTTCTGCTCATCTGCTGAGTGATGTGATGAAATGTCAGGTTCGGTATGACAGCATCACCTGTGATAGAACATGTGAGAGCTGATGACCTTCTCTGTTTTCTGATCCCATAATGCGCCATCATCTCAAGTGTTATATAAGAGAGATCTAATACACACTGTAGAAACAACACAGAACATCCTCTAAAACCCTTTGAGGGCGGTTCACAGCTAATTTGATGTCACTGTTGACTTTTATAGCCTGTGGAGCAGTTCACCTGCAGTGTTGAGGCTGTGGCAGAGTTTAGATCTCTAATGTGAGGTGGCTGCAGAATTCAAGCCACAAGAACCCACGAGCTTTGCGACGCGAGCGTCCAAGCTGTCACGTGTTCTCCGTGTCAAACTACGCTTGTATGTCTGTCCATCTTTGAGCGTGGGGTGCGTGCTCTGCAGCCCCCCTTTGGCCTGCCCTGATCGATGTCCTTCTCCTTGAACGCCCTCCTCGCTTAGCAGTGTGTAATGGCTTCTTAAAGGTCGCGACCTCTCTAATGAGCAGCTAATTTGTTGATGCAGTTCCTCAGACTGCAATGTCACAACAGCAGACAGGCAGTTTGGTTCTGCTCTGCCCTGCTGCCCAGAGGCAGTGAGTTAGCACAATTCACTGTGTGTGTGTGTGTGCGCGCGCGCGCCCAGGAGATGTTTTTATCATGTATTAATTAGCGTAAAAAAGACAGGAAGTGCAGTGGTCAGCACCTATCTTCATGTGAGACACTTCTCATGCACAAGGATGTGTTTGGCTTTCTCTCCTCGCTGCCTCTTGCTTGTAGCGACACTTCTCTCACATAAATGATTTAACAACCTGAGTCTACGTGTGCTAATCTGCTCGCTAACATACAAGGATTAAGGCTTCCGCTAATGTTTGTGACGATCGTTTAACCTGCAGGAGATTTTGCTCCCGATTCATAAATTGCTGTGTCATAACCGTCCTTTTACTGGAGCCAGAGGTTGACGGTTCCACTTACCAACTAGTCCCATCCATTTCAGTTTTCATGGTACATGATGCACATATCGCAGCATGTGAAGGGGGGGTTGGTTGAAAACAAATGATGTAGTTTTATCCATAATCCTCCTGTCTGAGTAATTGTAACATATATGCATCGTTGAGGTCCGTTTCTTAATTCATGAACTAAGAAGCTCATGAAGGACGCGGTGTGTTATTCTTTGGGGAACATCTGTGATGGTTTATCTCACCATCGGCAGAATGCTCGGGGCTGTTAATGACGAGCGTCACTGGAGTTGATGCAAGAGGCTCTTACATTCGTCAAATCTTGCACGAGTTTGCTTTGGAGCGCTGGCAGCGCTGCAGACAAATCTGGCTGCTGGGTTTGTCACATTTAAATTAAATCCAGAGAGAGTCTATGTATTTGCACGCTGACAACGGGGCTCAGGTTGGATTGAATAGCCGCTAACTGACATAAAAAACGGGAGAGTCCAGGTTGAAGATGAGCTGTGAGACCCATTACTGCAATGTTTTTCTGTTAATCCATCCTGCTTGATGCCTGAATTTAGGCATAAGTCTGTAGATAAAAGCCGCTACTTTAACAAACGACTGCAATAGAGCAGAACATAATACCCACAATCCTCTCTCCTCCTATTGTGATGATGGCATGTGGGAGTTAAGTCCGTGCTCAGCCCAGATTTTATCGACCTGGTATGGAGGAGTCCTCTCTGGCAGCGTCCCGTATTGTCCATGAATCATCAGAGTAACTTGGCTCAGTAATATGGAAAAAGAAGTGATGTTTCAGAAGGTGTTCACATGGTCCAACCTACAGTTTCCCTCATATAACCTGCCGCCCTCTCAGGTCCTATCTTTTACTGTGGTGCTGAGCATGAATTATAGCTCCAACAGCTGGCAACTTTTATTAATTAGAGTGCCAAAGAATTGATTACAAGTGTAATTTCCCTGCTCATCCCAGCAATATTTCACTTTGCACGAGACGTGGACCGGCAATCTAGGCACCAGAGATCAAACAAACATGGCCTGTTAATGAATTAGTTTTTAACTAATTGCAGAAACAATCTTTTTTTTTACGGGAGGAGGGATGACTGACAGTTTCACAGTGGTACAGCCGTCAGTGTGGAGGCCCGTGTTGTCATGAATTGTTCTCACGTTGGTGTTAATGGTGGAAAGATGGCTCAACTCTTTTTCCATTCTCCACCCTTCTCCTCCGGGTTGCATATGCTCATTCCTAACATGAGATCATCAAACTCCAATTTTACACTGTAAAGCAGAAAAAACATTTTTAAAAAGTGCTGGCATCATCAAGACGCCGGCATGCAGGGGATTGTTGCTCTCAGCTAATAACCTACAGCGCCGCTGATGTTGAAACAATAGACGTAAGCAGATGTCAATGTGCACTTGATGTGCACTGCATAACTATTGAACGTTAGAATGTATTGTGTTTTTGTAAAACCAAAATATACCTCCAGGTAGTTTATGAATAAAATGTTCCTTCCAATGCTAAATATTTTCCAGCCAAAAGTACATGACACATCAGCTTTTCTTGCAAGAGCAAGGTAGGATTGTGTTGACATGAGGTGTGAAAGTGATTTTTATTAAATATCTGACATGTATATTGTTAGGTATTTATTGCGTTTTGGTGTTTGAACTCAAACTGAAGGTAGTTGATTGACAAAGTCATATTTGACAAAAAACTAACTGTATGTCAGTAGGGGTGTAAATCGCTGGATTCATGGCGATACGATACTGTGTCGGTATGTCAACCGACGATTTGATATTTGCCTATATCACATGATTCGATTTTGATTCGATTCGATATAACGGCCTGCGTTTATAAAGGGATTCAGTGTTGTAACAACACATCTCGTATACAACCGACTCATCTCTGCAAAGTCATCGCAAAAAGGGCATGTTAAAGAAATCCCAAAATAGGGTCGCATCATCTGCAGGAAGACAACACAGCTGGATGATTTGATCGGATCGTTGCTTCACCAGTCGATAAAGATGGATTGTTACGACCCTATTTGTCAGCCAATCACGTCAGCAGACTACAATGTGAATACAGTGTGCAGGACCACCTCTATGTGTTCTTGTAATAATGACCACCTGAGGGACAGCATCCAGTCCTACAGGCTAATGAAGGAGCTGTAAATCAATATCAAATAGCAGTCCTTCGTGAATACCAGCCATCAGCGGCGGGTGAAGAAATGCAGATTTGTCGCTCCCTCTCGACTCATCGCTCCACGTTCTCCATCCATTGCACGGCTTGTCGCTCTCCTGTCATCCATGGCCCTCACACATCTGTGTGCTTGTGATAATAGCTACCGCTGTCAACAAGATGCAAAGGGGGGGTGGTCTGCACACACACACACACACACACACACAAAATTAAATGTGCTCCCCAGCCTGATGACTGCGCATCAGTAAACGTTTGCCTGCTCGGTGAAAAGCTCGGTTGCTGCTGGGAGCTGGCGAGACAGTTTACAGTAGGGGTGTTCAAGCCGGTCCTGGAGGGCCGCCTATCCTGCAGGTTTTCCATGTCACCCTGCTCCTACACACCTGACTCAAATCAGCAGCTCGTTGTCGGAGCTCTGCAGAACTTCATAGAGACTGATTCAGGTGAGGTAGGGGCATCAGAAACCTGCAGGACAGGCGGCCCTCCAGGACCGGTTTGGACACCCCTGGTTGACAGGACGGTCATGGAATGCTGAACAGGTGAGTATCAGAAGGAAAGGAAGCAGTGCATTGGAAGACAAAAACAAGAGGAGATACAAACAAGCTCACACTTTGAATTAATAGCATCACATCAGCAGACACTTATTTAGACTTATTTTATTTAGTTCTATCAGTTGGAAGGATTTTCAAGACAAAAAGCTGCGTTGTCAGCAGGCAGCGCTCTGCAGGGCTCCAGCACCTTCGTCCCAGACAGGCTGTCTGGATTTATTTCCTTGGTTTGGCTGTGAAATTGACAGAAAATGTGCTTACAGTTTGGTTTTGCTCCTTTTTCAGCTCTCAAGTCTCAGTCTGGCAACATCTTGTAATAAATAAAGAAATGCAAAATAATTTATATAGCTCCTTTACCCTCCACAAGGCATTGTGAATTGAGTAGAGAAAAAACTAAAAAAAATTATACAACACTTGCTTGAAGGCAATGTATAGCATGTTGAAATTATTTTTCAGCGAGTGAATATTTTGTCTGATGTGTCTGTTCCATCGCCACAAGCAAACGTGTGTTAGCAACCTAGTTAGCCCCAATGACAAAACAAGAGTAAGGTGTGTGTGAAGGTGTCAGTCATCCAGGTCACCGTATCCTGCTGGGTCAATTCAGGACTTGCCTGCTCATCCGAGAAGCCTTGGCGAGTTCATTTGTTCATGAAGAACCGTAGAAGCTTCTCGGATGAGTGTCCAGGCCAGAGTCCAGTTGTCTCCAAATTAACCCAGCTAGTAAGAGTAAGGTGTTCGTGAGAGGGTTTTTGTCTACATTTGTGTAATGTATGAGTGAATCCATCCATCTTTCGCTTTCAGTCCTGCTGAGTCACAAAGAGCTTCCGAGTGTGTGAGCGAGACGCATGTGTACCTTTGTGTTAGCGTGCAAGCATTGTTCCGTTTAGTGGAAAGGTCTTTGGCGTCATCTGCAACTTCCTGTCCCATTCTGAGCCAGACTAAGTAGACAGGCTGTTCTGTCTGCGCTGTGTCTCCCAGACAACTGCTGGCTGGTGGAGCAGTGGGGTCAGAGGGACGGGGCAACTCTGGGAATGTGTGTTGTGTTGTGTTGTGTGTTGGGGAATGCTTGGCTGCTGATTCAGAGGTCTAATATGGAACAGAACACCCTGGCTTTGTGTTGTGTTGCTGCATGCATGTATGCTGTGTTTTTTTTTTTAACCAGGCTACTGGCGTGATTCAGGGGAGTGTTGAACATCCCAGAACAGCTCAAACTATTTGACGAAATGCAAATACACTTTAAGACACATTCCTCAGAGGAGGAATCTAAGTCTCTGCAGACATTGTCTACCGGCTTACGCAGGCAGAGCATCTAAATACTCTGCGCTGTAGCACAGAACCCACTGATCCAGTGACAGTCCAATTAGTCAGATATTGTTTTGCAGGTCACACATAGGTTTCATGTCTTAAACTCCACCAATGTTAGCTAGCTAGTGGCTAATTCATGGCATTTGTGAAACATGTGATTTGCGTACTGCGGGTCTTACATGTTCTGCTCTGTTACTTTGTAAATACAGTGGTTTCTGTCTCAGAATCAGTGTTGCTGCCTCATGAAGACGCGTTTGTTCCATGAAGTGATTCAGGCCATGGCTCTGACAACCGTACTGATGCAGTTAACCTGATGGTGACCCACGTTAGCGAAATGAGACTGAACTGGGCTCAGCCGGTTTGCACATGCAATATTAACTGTGAGACGTGAGAGCGCAAGCGTTACATCGATTATGTGTGTTGTTTCTTGTACTCCACCTCAGTCACTAATATAGATCACGCGTCTTTCAGTATGGCTGCTACTCTAAAGTCCGACACTGTGTATTTATACAAGTATCACAGGTTTGATGGTGTCAATCTGCTGCAAAGAAGAGTTTTTTTCCCTCCTGGTGCTGTATATGAAGTAGGTCATATATATGCTCTGTAAAGTACAGAGCTGTCCATATGTGCATGCATATTTCATGCGGCTCGCTGTGTGTGCGCCTGCCTCTGTGTCTTGAGCGTAGCAGGGAGAACTTCCCTGGAAGGCTCTGGTCCACGTTGGTGTTCATCTGTTCGAGAGTGAGAGTCGAGAGTGGATGCAGGGGAGCTGCAGAGCCTCCAGGGTGGCACAGTAAACCCAGAGAGGACGGTCGACTCAGCAGTAAACGAGGGAGGAAGTGACGAGCAAGTGGAGAGGGAGAAGGGGAAACCCCCCACGCTTGGATATTATCAACAGTTGAAAGGAAAGTTGCTGTTTTGGAATCGACATATACGTGATGTGATGAAAGTCAGGCAACACAGAATGCAGTAAATTCAAATATAGCGAAAAATAACAATGAGGATTTTCCTCGTTCATGGTTGTTTCTTAGCTGTTTCCAGGGAGCTCCACAGAACAAAGTAACAGCTGGCTTTACCTGACTGCTTCATGAACACCCCTGATGCTTTGTTCATGGAGAGATGTGACTCTCCTTAGCTTCACCACATCTGCGAAATAAGTCTGCTCTTCTAGTGTGACTTTTATGTGTCATAAAAGGCTTTAGACCAAATGTTGTTGTGCTTTTAGGTGAAATTAATAACCCCAGACATGACCCATTTAGGCTGTTGTATCTTTTATCTGTTTATGAGCTCTGTGTGATCATTGATTCACTTGTTATACTGCGGTTCCCTCCATCTCCAGTGGCCTTTACAGGCGTGTACTGCCATGTATTTATAGGATGAATAAAAACTCTCTGCATCCATGATAACACAGTGTGCTCACACTGTGAGCGTCTCCATTCTGCCTTCATGTGGATCACCATAGATTTATATGTTGCCCTCTGATTGTACCTTTTTTTTTTTTTTTTTTTTAGATTGGAGGATTTGTGATGACAGAGCAAGCAGGCAGCGTGTCTGTGAGTTTTTGTGTATGTGAGCACTGTCACGGGCACATTAATGGACGGCAGAGAAGCAGTCATTGTGACCGTGTCCTTGTTATTTGTCTTTAAACGACCTGACACACACACACACACACACACACACACACACACTGCTGCTCTGCTCCACCACTGTGCCCAATAGAGCGACTTCCGGATTACGAGTATCTGAGTGTGAATCAGGGCAGAGTCATTTGTTTGGTAAATTGCAGGTGGCTTCAAGCTCGGGAAAGTACAACTTACCGCATGCAGCAAACTGTATCTTACAACTATTCAGTCGTGAAAAGATGAGAATATGTCTTCCACATCACACTTTTGGTTCCTCACACACTGTATCCGACTTAGGTGATAAACTGCAGGCTCCTGTAAGAAATATTACAAGCCCAAACTTGCCTCACGCAACAGTCATTTATAAACAGGTCAGTCAATTTAAATGGCTGATTTTGGGTGATTAATAATAAAAATTAAATAGGTTTCACCTTTTAGCCAAAACAAAATTTTAATGGAACATGGGTCATTTTTGTGACACATGTAGATCAGAGGAATTTGTGTATCAAGCTTTGGGACAGTTAATAAGCCTGATATCATGTTGAGTTAGGGAATGCTGCCCATGTCTGCTTGATGAGACATTAGCTTGGTGGCTTACATACTACTCTAAATTCCATTTATGAATCATAGCGTTATTAACATCTTCACTTATTTACCCTTAGAAAAGTAGCCACCTTAAGTACGGTGTCATGCAATGGGAATGAACGATGCTCACATGAGGCCGTTCGTTTCTTGCTTAGCATAGTCATCTCCCTTGTTCTTGGTTTGACTCTGTTTGCTGAGCTGCTTTTTAACACATTGTGTGTGACACCAAAGTTAAGATAAGTTCAGTGCTTCCAGATAAGACAGTGACCACCTCACCTAATCACCTAACCACAACCCAATTCAAATGTGTTTTTGGGGATGAATTGGATCGCTGTTGTTGCAACAATGTTCTGTCTAAAATGGAACTGTTTGTTTATTATAATACATTATAATAAAATAACCCAAATAAAATTCCGCTTTATTAGGACACAACCAATTCCATTTTGTGTTTCTCTTGTTTTCATGATCACTCTCCCACCCCTGAGACCCATTATATAAGCTCCATATGAGCTCCAGCTAAATCAGAACCAAGTGTAGCCTGAAGAGGAAGCCAGGAGTGTAGGAAATGCAGGACAGACAGACGTGGAGAGGAATGAGGATGATAGAGACGAGGGGAAGCACAACAGCTGTGAAGTGAGATGCTGTTCTGTTTGTATGCACTTGGCAGATTTGTAGACATTCATCGAAGAGCTATTTTGATAGATCTGATGAATAACGCGGGTCTGAGAGTCTCAAGATTTAAATACGTTCTTGAGGCGGGTAATTGCATGCAGCTGTGTGTGAACAGGACTTGGCTGTGTGTGTGTGTGTGTGTGTGTGTGTATGCGCGCTCTTTTTTTGGGTGTCTGCGTGTGTGTGATTGGCAGGTAGGGAAACGACAGCGACCACAGTGGTAAAACATTATGAAGCTTTTAAAATAGAGAGAAAGATTAAAAATAAAGAGCTTGACAGACAGTGAAAAATGGATTTCAGCCTTATCGGTGCTACTTGGACGTTGATGATGCCATCAGTGAAACCAGAGAGAATGGACATGGCACCGAGTTTTACTCAAGATCTGCCAATATGTCACTGACATGGAAGATAAAAAAGACTCGTGTCTCTACTTGAGACATGGATGAAGCTGTTTGTCGTATGTGGTTTGAAGAATTTTTGCAGTTCATCGGGTTTTTTTTTTTTTTAAGTGTGGTGCAGAAGAAGAGCTTAAGCGACCGCTTCCTCGTTCCAAGTAAAGGGAAGCCTGACATTTTCAGACACACATTTATTTGCATTCTTGCGGTGAATGTGATTTGTGATAAATTATGACTTTTAAATCAATTCTTGTCCGTCTCTTGACAAGAAAAGCTCTGGTTTTCCCAACTAGGGGTTCAGCGTTTTTTCTCACTTGCTTGGTGAGGCCAGTGTGTGAAGCCCAATTTGTCTTCCCACTGCACTTTGTGTGTTTGCCCTAGTTTTATATTTTGATTGCATGTCTATAGAGGAGGATCAAATTTGCTTTTATCTATTATTATCTATTATTATCTATAATATTATCTTATTATCTATTTTTTTTTTACCTGTCCAGGGATCAGGGATTAGCTTGTACCTGGTTCTAAGCATCTTTTCTCCGTGTGTATGATTAATGCACAACAGGATGATCTGTGTGATCATTGCAATAATGCAAACATATTGTTTATGAGAAGGTTGCTCAGCAGTTCATGGACTTTATTCTCAGTTCTTGTTCATACAACACAATGTGCCATGTGGGATGAAACTGATGAATATTCCTTTGATTGCAGCCATATTGTGACTGACAGGTTCTCAAACCGGAGATACCCACAAATTGATGGGAAACCATTAATTACTGTAATTATGTGTTACCATGGGGTTTTTTTCTAATCTGCTCTGATCTCTGCGTAGTGTCTGTGCCTTTCAGTGGATATTTCAGTCTCTCTCTCTCTCTTGTCTTAGTCCACAGCAGATGTGTGATCCTGCAGTCTGAGCAGTTTAGAAATGGGATGTGCCATTCCTGCTGACAGGCCTGTTACATCCTCAGAGGGGGAAGAAGGGGAAGGAATCACATGCCATAAGGAGACACAGCTGTTCTGCACATGAGCACGCTGCCTCCTCAGCCATGTCAAACATCTAAACCATAAAAATACCAAAAGATCCGCAACAACACATTTTTACATGCAGAGTTCACTGTAGCAGTAATTCATCCCATGGCAAGTTGGTCGTCATGGTGATAAAAAAACACCTCAGTTGATGGACATTTTCCTTCTAACCTTTTCGGAGGTGTCTGCGAGTATGACTGTTCAATGTGTTTGAAGTACTTCACATTTATTTTTAAAAAGTGTTTGAGCAGTCTAGAAGTGATTTTTAGCATGTTTATCTTTGACTTCGGAGAGAGTACTCGATTGTCGCTCAGACATTACGAGAAGAATGAGAGAGAAACATCTAGAGGTGAAATACCTCTTTCAAACCTTATATAGCCATTTCTCCCTGCTGCTGCTCTGCACACACACACACACACACACGCGCATTGAAACACAAATGCCTGCTCCAGATAGATGCTTTGTCATGCTGCAGACCTCTAATCATCAGACGAGGTTTTAAAAGTCTTAAGAGCACGTCTGCAAACAGCGCTGCGTCTCATCATCTCCACCACAACAGTCATATCACGATTCTCTCTCCACTCCCACGGCTAATTTCCTTGTGGTGGAGCAGGTAATGAAGATGGACTCACCATGGCTGTAACTAACCTGAGGAGTTGATATTCAGCCTGAAATAACCTGTCACCGCACTCCTGTGTGAGGAATGTTGGGGAATAAGGTGTATGCAAATAGAGCAGTTTTTCAGCCAGTGACAGTGGTTTTGGAAGAGGCATCAGCCCTCGAGTCCACTGTCGAGGTGAGTTATCCCTCTCAGATCAAGATCCAGAGCTGACGTTTCCCATCCTTGGTGCTTCAGGTCTTTGCTCGATCAATGCTCTTCCCGATGGATTTTCGGCTGGCTGATGTTAAGTGGAGATCTCAAGCTCTGTGTCACTACTTACTGTGAGGAGAATTGCTGTAGGAAGACACACACACACACACACACACACATACAGTGTGGCTCTCCAGATTGTGACTGATTGGAAAGGCTGCGGTGTAAATCGATAGCGGCAGCAGGGAGGCAGACTTCGGCCATTTCTTCACCTCCGCCTCTTTCCCTTTGATTACAGAGAGAGGAGGGAACGTCATCTGTCTTCCTCGGTTGCTGTCTCCTCTCTCACTCAGTCTCTTTGTTGTGATTTGTCTTTTAAAGGAAATATGTACTCAATGCACAAATCTTGTTTTTTCTCTGCTTATTGCCTTCATCTCTTTTCATAAAAGATGTCAGGTGGATGATTTGAGCAAATCAATTTCCAATTCTATTTCAGTAAATCATCTCAATTACTTTTTTGCTAATGGTTTAGTCAATGGATTGGGCTGATTTGTTAAAAGGGGAAATGTACTTATCGAATCTTACACGTTAATAGGTTTTGAGGAAAAATGTAACATTAAAAATTACATGTTTATTGATAATAACATCCAGTTGTGGGTGAAGTACTGAAAATCTATATATAAGTAGTGTTACAATTGCTGCCATTTAAAAAAAAAATAGATTGTAGTCTGATACTGTTATAGATACAAAATATTAACGTATTAACCCTACAGGTTACAGAATTACTTGAAAAGAGAAGTTATCATTTTGCAGGTTTAAGCGTCTGGACACATTTGGAATAAAATCGTTGCGTTACAAATGCATTTTATGCTGTTTGTTTCAGAAGAAAGAAAGCTTGAGTCTTGTGTTTAGATGTTCTGGTGCCCAGGGTGAGGAGGAGTCCACCCCGATGTTTCTATTTCTATTTAAGGTGGTGGACTGAGAGACAGGGTTGTTTCAAGCAGGAAGTAAGGAGGCTGATTGTGTGTGTGTGTGTGTGTGTGTGTCCGTGTGTGTCCAACAACGCTTGTTTGCTTAGGCATGATAAAATTGACTGTTTCTATATATTTTCTTCTCCCGTCACTGCCTGTCATCTCTCCTCCTTCCTCTGATCCACCCCTACGCCCCTTTCATCCTGATCAAGTGACATGTTGGCTCATGTTAGGGTCAAAGGTCAGGGGCAGACTGGTTGTCTATGCATGTTTTTTTCCCCAAAGGGGGACATTTGAGATTTGTGTAAGGGTAAAATACATTATGGAAAGAGAAGTTAGTCATCTTTCTTCTCACTGCTGTCTTAGTTGACACAGAGCTGCAGTAGTGTGTGTGCGTGTGTGTGTGTGTGTGTGAGCGTTAGCGTTCGTTCATTAATGCGGCTGCTCTGGACTGACCTGGATACAGACCCCCTGTATTTATCACACAGCCACAATCTGATGTATTCTACTCCAAGCACACAAACACTTTGATTTCCTTTTTTTTTCACATCTGATGACCACATGGGTATTTCCCAAAGCTCTTTTCCTCACACTGCATAACGGAGCCTCAGGACAAGCAAGTGATCGATGGTCAAACTTCATCAATGGCCCCACTGAATCCTCTGGGGGGGGTTGAGCGGTTATCGATTGCTTTTGTCTTGTTTTAATTACTGTGGTGTACATATGAAAAGGGTGTGGTCAGCTTCTCTGTCGGTCACTACGCAGCCTCCATGTTCTGATGTGGACCAGAGGTCAGTCTGACTCACAGATAAACTGCTTCCTGTGATAGGAATGTTGATCTCTTGACCTATTGAATGTGTTAGTTGATCTTTTGCAGGCAATTATGACTGACTGACTGGTCGTTGTTTTATGTTCATTAATTCTCATTAATAGTCATTAATATGCAGCAGGAATATGAATTAACTCCATATGCATTTTAATGACCCATAATGTTGAAGACCTGTGAGTGAAAACTCAGGTCACACTTCCTCCGACAAGGCTAATGTTTACTTTAATTAGTTCCTGAACCACCTCAGGATCATGACAGATTTCATCAGTTTGCCCAAAGGAAATCAGTATATCGATGAATGTCTTGTTTATTTTCACACCGATAATATTCAGTTTATCATCATTAAAGGAACAAGACGGGAAAAAAAGCCAGCAAAGATGAACATGCTTTCACCAGAGACTATTTCAGTTTAATTTGGTGTCATTTAGTGGAATTGTCATTCCAAAGGAGTGGTTTAGTTATTTGTTGTTGTTTTTGTTTTTCCCCATTAATCGATTTGATTTGCAAGTTTGAAGTGGTTTCTTGCAGTAGTATCTTTAAATAATACACATAGGTTTTATTCATGTGAATGTTTTATTCAAATATGGATAAAGTGCATCATCAAAAAATATTGTTACTATTGTTTATGTGTGGGTCAGGCTGGAGTGTACAATACCAGTGTGTATTCAGACTGGTAATTATGTGTGTGTGTTTTGAAGAAATTTCACTTCTTCTCACACTGTCTCAGTTACTAGTTAGTTACTAGCTGTTGGGTTTGCGTGTCCACTACAGATCTGCTGATATAGATATTTGTTTTATACATATTAGAAGAAGCGAAAGAAATGCCTTAGCAAAGAAAGGATCCAAATGATCGTTGTTTTTCTCTTTCACAATAAGAGTCTGTTGTTGAGGCCTGACGCATACACACACTGGAGTGTGATGCAGGACGTTCCTACCCCGAAGCATCACAGAAACACTTGTTGTGTCTCCAGAGAGCAGTTTGGTTGTTTTTTTATACATATGGGTCATATTAATTCATGCGCTCTTCAGGTACCTCTGCTGAAAACAGGATATGAAGCAAGTCCACTTCCTGTCTGTTATCTTCTCTGCACCTCACCTCGTCCTGGTTCCCTTTTTGATTTCCTGTGGACGTACTGCAGTTGCAGAGCTCCCTGACTTTGATTTTCATGTCATTAGGTGGTATGAATTTCACCGGGCAGCAGTCAAAGACAGACAGTTTATAGTCTCCAGGACCACAAAGGTTCCCCCGCTCTCTTCGTTCCTCTTTCTTTGAAGACAATGCTCTGCTTTGATGTCGCCCGAACTTTGCTGCAACATGATGCCAGCTTTATTAGCCGTGGAGGGACTGGAAAATGAGCGCTCTCCCTCAGACACTTTCAATGACGAGTTTGCATCCCAAAGGAGAATTTCTTTTTATGTACTTGAAAGACATTCACTTTTTTTGAAATGACTGATCACCATATTACAAATCTTTCATGAGAAAGGAACACTCGCTCTTGTCAGTGACTTGGAAATTGAAAGTTCTGTTTTTGTAAATGTGATCAACCCGTGTTCTCTTATTTTGTCTGTTCTTCAAACATGGATCTGACGGAAACGTCAACATGTGAAGATCTGTTTGTCTGTTTAGGTGTACAATGACTGCAGTCATATTTCTTTTGTATCAGATCCTCAGTTAGACACACTCAGCTAACGTGAGGAAAAAGTCCGAAAAACAAAGTGCTTTAAATCTGTATGAAATATGAAATTAACAAGAAATTGGAAAAATCGAAAGTTCTGAAAAGAGAAACAGAACGGAAAATGAATAACTGTGTCGTCCTTTTAATAGAGTTAAGGACTATCTGAAAAGAAAAAGTTGTTTTCGTTGTAGCTACAGTGGCATGTGAGACCGATGGCTGACTGGCTGCAGTGACACATTTACTGACTCAAGCATCTCACGAGGCTTACACCAACACCAAACAATGATCAAGGTTTTCTATCGTACGTCTTACAGTCGACGTGGTGGCTAGCGGACATGGTGTTCTGCTGTCGCAGCATGTGCACCACCGTGACACACCGGATTATTCCAACAGAATTAACTGCGTTTAGTACCTGCAGCTCGTTCAGCTTCACTGAAAATATCTCCCTAGTGAACTCTCAATAAACCCTGAATCACACCGATACAATTCCTGCTCAGGTTGTCCAGTTCTCTATCCTGTCCATGCTCCACGTCCGCTGCCGCTGTCATGTGCTGTAAAGAGGAAGCTGTCGGCTTGTAAGTGAAGACGGGTTCAAACAGAGGGCAGCATCGCTCTGCCTGCTGCGAGGCCTTTTGGTGACGTTTGACCTTGTTACCTTCGATGAAAAAAGTTCGGCAGCAGTTGCAGAGATATTTTGGAGCCAACAGGAAGTGATGGAAATGTCAGAGTGGAGGAAAGACGTACGGAGACAAACCCACGCAGAGTTCGAGACATCAGTTCCTAAAAAAGCTTTTACTGTTGTTGCATCATGATGAGGTTAATGGGCCGATTCATTTACAGAGTGGCTCTGCAACGTGATATTATTTCACATTCTATCTAAACTCATTCTGGCTGACATGTGCTTGTGAAAACTGAGCCAGCATGAGCTAAGAAGTGGAACTTGGCAGAGCAGAAAACCGCGAGGACGAGAAATAAGTTCTTTTGAGGACGTGAATAAAGTTGTTTGCCATTGTGCACTAAAGACTCAGGTTCGGTGGAGATTGTGAGACTTGTCTACAAGGTAATGGAACCTTAATTGTTTTGAAACACAAAATCGTCTCATTTGGTGGTCACTAACGAAAAGAACATCACGCACCAATGGGATACAGTAATCCGCCATTGTTGTAGTTGCTGCTGAAATGGGAGGTGGGGCAATGGAAATACACACACACACACACGTATGTGGTTGTATGTGTATATGTAACAGCTATGGTGTCTTCACATTTGTCAACTGTCTGACTCGGTTTAAAAATGATTGTATTTTGGTTTACATGACGCCGTGTCCGTGTAGACAAAACATCCATATGACAAAAATTGTTTGCAGGTACAACTAAAGTTGTCTCTGTGTGGACATGCCCTTGGTCATTGTGTTATTGGAGACACCCCAGCTCTCTTCCCTGCTCGTGTGCTGTGTATGTATCTGTTAATCTGCAGCAGGCATCATTAATTCACTGATCTCAGACTCTCTAACTGCACCAGAATAAAAAATAAACACAGTATTTACAAAAACAGTCAGTGTAGGTCTCCACGGGAATATTAAAGCAGCATTGTGGGAATAGTATTTGCTCCAAAGAAAGAAAAGTACCAGACATGACAAGCAGCTATAAATACCAGCGTCTCCGCAAACTCTTTTTGAGCGGCATGCCTGGCAGTCTGGTAAACATAAACATGTCCCAAGTCTCCACTCTTAAACTTCACATTCTTTATTTAAAACTATACAAGGAAGATCCATCTGCTGGGGTGCTATGCTAGCAGTTGGATGCTAGCTCTGCAGCTAGCAATGGCTGTGGAGGAGCTAGCAGTGACAAACTGCCTCCTCCCATTCAAAGTGTCTCTCTAAACAATCTTCACTTTTTCTTCTGTGACTCCCTCTCAGACAGTGACTGGATTTGTATTTTCTATCGACATTCCTCTCTTGTTTAGAAAGCAGCTTTCATGACAGAGCCCCGTGTAGCATGTCCACCATGTCCACCATGTCCACCATGTCCACCATGTGACTTCACAGCCAGGGATCACTTTCATACTTCCATACATACATTCTGTCATTACATTCTCACTTCTTAAAATCCACGTTATAAACTATCTCAATGGGGTTAAGTAGAACTCTGTAGCGTGTCCTGTGTGTGGCGGAACAACGTGACTGCAAGAGCGGTTTTACCCACCCCGAATAATGATTTTGAATTCTTTATTTTCAACCACTCTTTGCCCCCTGAAATTAACCCTCGATAAAATGTTGGTGACACGTCCCACTGGTGTCACTCCAAACACATACCTAACTGTGCGCGCGTCGTCGTAGGGAGGTGCTGTGACAGGCAGAAAGAAAACACACCACCTCGTACACACACACACGGCAGACACGGTTCACACATTCCCCCATTGAAGGGTCACGTATGTGGGTCCGTTTAACAGGTGAGGCGGATCGGGGGAATGACTGCGGTGTTTGTGCGTTGATGCAGTGTTTGTGGGTGTGTTTGAAAGGTGGATTGTGTCGCTCTTATAAAAGACTCTTTAAGGTTTTAATGAGCTGGTGCCCAGATTGGTTGTTTAATGTAACGACACTGGTTTGTGTGTTTGACACAGCGACAGAACATGGTCATGTTTGTCGTCGTGTAATTCATTTTTTGGATTAAACTATCACTCAATCCCCCCTCCCCGCTGACCCTCCTCTTCCTGTCAGTTTGCTCTTTTTACCAGTGAATCACACGGGTTCTATAGGTCAGCGCTGAAAGGGGTCAGCAGACCGTCGAGATCAATGCCAGCAAACACACATACAAACACACACAACACACACAAACACATCGAGATCAGCTGACCCATGAGAAACAAGCTTGTGCTCGTGTGTTTGCAGTCTTTCAGTTAATAAGATGGCCGTCATTATGGCTAAACAAAATGATGTCCCAGGAACAGCTACTGGGAAGCTGAAAAATGTCTCTCCATGTAAGACGCCCCTAATGGATTTGGTAATACAGTCATTTGTAGATTTGACTTGATTCAGCTTCTCAGCCAAGAGCGGCTCAGACTGGAATGCAGCTAATTAGTTTGTCTGTGACGCAGTCGGAGGAGTTCATGTGAAAAGAGAGGTCTTATAATTATGGCCCTGGGAAAACCGTGTGCGTCTACTGTCGAGCTGTGTGTCCTTTTGAGATTCCCTGTGGAGGCTTTTTTCATATACTCAGCATTTTGCGGGTACACGACTTGACCTCACTCCTCTCTTTATTCATTTAAGTGATGAAGAAATCAGGGTTGAACTTCTCTGGTTCTTGACAGAAATAATAAATGATACTTCTCACCCGCAAGACCGAACCTTTTAAATGGAATGAAAGTATTCAAAGTATCTTGGAGTCTGCATGAGCTGCTTGACAAGCTGTTAAGTTCTGTTACGACATAAAACACCATTTTATAGATTAATGAGATGGTGTTGACCTCCACCCTGGCCCCAAAAAGTCAAATCCTCAATATTAATGGAAAGCATCACTGTGAATTCCGTAAGAAATCGACAAAAATGTAAAAGATTAAAAAAATTAAAATTGTCAGAATAAGAATCTGAATCTTTTTTATTGCCAAGTATGTTTGCACATATCAAGAATTAGTCTTGGTGTAAGATGTCAGACATTGAACAAATAATAATAATAAAAAAAAATCCTAAAACATGAAATCATGGTACTGTCATATTAATCAGTTCAACCACTGAACAAAACTTCTCGAGCTTCCATGAGGATGAATTCTGATTTGCTTCTGTCTTTGCAGCATGTGGAAGGGACTGAACGTGAACTGCACAGACAGCTCAGGATACACACCTTTACATCACGCTTCACTCAACGGTCACAGGTAAGGCTGCACGTCACCTCATTACACAACTTACAGGTGAGTGTGAGGGTGAACTCATTCCAGCACAAAACATCAGCATGAGATGGTTCAAATGATGTAACAACACAGGAAAGGCCTCAGTGGGGCCCCCCTCCGACACGGCTCCCTCTTCACCTGGACCTGCTGAGAAATCCCTTCCACAGTGTGGATTAGCTGCAGGCCCGACCGCTACCCCAGTTTGTTGGAACTGAAGGATTAGCTCTGTGTTTTGGGGGCAATTATGTGGATTTCCTCCTTCAGATCAACTGGAGAGGAGGGAGGTGAAGTGGAACAGCCTCAAACTGGAAAATTAGGCTGATGACAAACTGCTGCAGAGAAGTGATTTCACGAGTAGAAAGAAAGCCGAAACTCGCCATGAACTTATGAGGAGATCTTTTTTTTATTCAGGCACATTTCTCAAATCATGATGTTTTTATTAATCACAGACTGTATTTGTGTGTCTGGCCCCTGTCTATTTACCATGATAATACGAATGAATCAATCAAATGAGCAAAGCCGCTCATTAAGCGTCTCCGTGCCGCTCTCATGCCTGCTCCCGACTCAGGTTCAGTTTCCCACCTGAATGCAAATGAAGCTCCTCAGAGACACGATAGCTGGAGACACCATGAAACAGTTGTAGCACTCAGAGGTGACGATCGAGTCATTTTTCACTTCAGTTACGCCACTGAGGTTAGTTTAGTTGTTCCACTTTGAGGAGACAAACCAATGTTTTCAACCTGTTAAGATGTTTAACTGTCAGAATGTCGAGCTCATATCAGGAGACGGGC
This sequence comes from Aeoliscus strigatus, assembly GCA_901007665.1. NCBI lineage: Eukaryota > Metazoa > Chordata > Actinopteri > Syngnathiformes > Centriscidae > Aeoliscus > Aeoliscus strigatus. The sequence goes on from CAAKHB010005473.1 coordinate 85,861, forward strand.
TCTTTTTTTGTGTCAAGTGTTTTGAATTACTGCAGACTGACACGTTGTCCCGTCCCGTTTCGTTTGAGGTCTTATCGCCCAGCTCAGCCTCCTTGCTCCTCTCCTCCCTCTCTCCATCTTTATTCCCTCTTTCTCTCTCTGCTCCTCAGGGACGTGGTACTAAAGCTGCTCCAGTTCGAAGCGTCCGCAAACGTGGCTGATAGCAAGGGTTGTTTCCCGCTGCACCTGGCCGCCTGGCGAGGAGACGCGGACATCGTCCGCATCCTCATCCACCATGGTCCCACACACTGCCATGTCAACCAGCAGGTAAAAGCGTCATCATCCACTTCACCTTCGCCTTCGACACCCCCTCATTTAGTTTAACTCCTGCTGCCCAGAGACCTAGAACTGCAGCCAAACGTTAGCCTTTGCTGAGGCAGGGATGAATGGGTTCGTTGTGGACGAACCTAATTGATTCTTGTTGGATGTTCTGTCTATGGTCTGACCTCTGACCCCTCCCTGTAGGAACCACAGATCAACATTTGTCATCATTGTAGAGACCAAACAACAGATGAATGCAATAGATGCACTGACATCACAAACCCATGGCTGCGTTTTGTGGAGGAGACAATGAAACCAGCAGGAGAATGTACGTTTACAGAGAGGATAGTTGCCATAGAGCCAGTGGAAATAAACAGAATCATGTTTCCTGACATTTCAACGCATGTGTGACACACTTCCTCTGCAAATGCAGAACGTGTATCTACGTCAGTTCTGCTTGATTTCTCGTCGGCCTGTAAACCCGCGCTGCCACAAGTCGTCTCGTTATGTCTCCTGTCCAACTGAGAGGATCTCTTACAGTTTGTGGTGATCCGTCTCTGACGGCGTGGTGAGCCTTTCATGGTGCTGCTGCTGTCATTCCTCCTCAGCCCTCCTCCTCAGCCCTCCTCTCCTTCCTCTCTCTATTCTTCTGTCCATCTCCGCTTGTAGCATATGGACAATCTCTACATCTCTACATCAGTTTTCTACATTTCCAAATGTGTTTAACCCGCTAAAATGTTGATGTTGTAGATTTATTTTCACTTCTCATCTTGATGGCGGCGGTGTAGTAAAGAAGCCCCCAGGTTATTGGGGCGTTATTTATCCTGCCCACGCAGCACATTTTCTTGTGTCTCCATTAGCTCTCTGCGAGTTGTTAGAGCCTAATTGTTTGCTGTGATGAATGTCTTCCTTTACCCCTTAAACGAAGATGTTCATCAGCAGCGAACTCAAGTAATTGTCAGGGTTTTTTACCCCTCGGTAATTTGCGGGGCAGGAAGCGTGGATAGAATGAGGGATGCTGAGGAAGGAGAAGACTGCTGCACAGACTTCAGAGGAACCTCACTGTGTTTGTGATCTGGGTTAATGAGTCCAAAACAATACAAACAAACAATACACAGAGAGATACCTAAAATGTTCTTTACATTCTTGTTTGGGGTCCAAACAAATAAATCAATATTATTATGGTTAATTATCATTAGTTGCCTCCAAATAACTTGGCAAATTAGAGACAATGATTTAGACTATTATTTATTTATCACAATGATAATTTATTAATTACATTGTAGTTCAGCTGGGTTTCTTTCAAGAGACCAATAAACCTTTCCTGTTTGTTTAACAATCTATTTACACGGATCCACGCCCTCTTCCACCCGTCTCCTTATCTGTCTGTCTGTTGTTACCAGCAGCTCTCATCCGTATACTAATCTTTTGTGGAAGTGTTACAGCGAGCAGCTGACGTATCGAGTCTTGGCTTCCTGTAACACCACCGCACACAGACACATAAAGCCTCTGCATACGACACGGGTCATCCTTGACATTCTTAAAGGTGCAGTGTGTGTTTTTCCCTGCCTGCGATCCAAGCATTGATTTATACGGCCGAGCAATATGATTGATACAGTCCCAGCGTTGCACCTCTCTCCCTCTATAAGTGCTGAATTATATAGCCGTTTTACGTATCGCCTTGTTCTTTGTGGGGGTACGATTGTTCTCTGGTTGCAGCCATAAATCTGTGAATGAGATTTATGGAGTGTTTGTGTGTTTACGATGCGGTGTCTCCATATTTCCCCCGCTGTCTCTGTTGTCTGCAGATGAGAGTCCGTTCTGCATACATTAGTCAGGGTGATATACTGAGTGCACAGCCATCGTCAGGTTGGCTCGTACATTACCCCATCCTCAGTGACCTGACTTCTGCCCACACACACCATTACACGTGTCAGAAGTTGAGTGTGTGTGTGTGCAGCTCAGCTGAATGGAACGACTCCAGAGGGGAACAGCATTTGTCATCATACCTGCTCTTTTGCTGCATGAGAGAGGGAATCCCAAGGCAAACAATCTGTGCAGTATTTGTTGTAAAGAGCGTTAAAAAAAGGTCCTTGGAGCGTAAATAAAAGGTACTTGATTGATGGAAAGAGAAAGTGTGTAGGCGGGGTGGCTCCTCGCTCCAGCCAATAGTGGCTGATTGGAGGTGAGTGGATTAGTTGTGTGTAAACCAGTTCCAGCCCTCTGTTCATTGGTAATTGGTCCCAGTAGTTCTCATTCACAGATGTTTGTGTTCATGCTGGGGGGGTGGAGGCTGTCTACCTGCACATTTTGTACATTTATGTGTGAGGGGGACAGTGATGGATTGTGATTGTGTGTTTATTCAAGGCCTGGACTGTGCTCCCAGGGACAAACGTGGATTCTCAGGTCCGAGGAGTAGTTCTCTCCTGTCTGATCTCCCTTTCTCCAGCTCGGATTGACTCATGAGGTGACGCGTCGCTTAGAAGGTCTTACTGGGTTGACGTGTAGGCAAATATGAGTATCTTCTCGGATGAGTTGCAAAACGCCTGCAAGCAAACTACAAGTCCAGTAGCCTACGAATGCACCCAGCTGGATCCCATGACCTGGATGACTGACAACCTTCAGACATGTCACTGAGAAGATCTTTACTGAAAAGGGTAGCACATGTTTGTAAATAGTCCACACGGTGAGTTTGTGCATATGTTAGCTAACAAAGGATTTCCCCTTGAGCTGTTCTTGTAGATAGCTGTTGACGGAGCAGCACCGTCCCACGGCGCTCTATTACAGCGAATTAACTGGTGATGATGAGGGAGGTGGGGACGACTTCTGAGATAGATGACATCACGGGAAAAGCAGAAAAAGGCTCACTGAAAGCCCTGGCCTCTCCTGTATCAATAGGCCTGAGCCCAACAGACCACAAGAAGGGGGCAGGAAAAATAGTAAGCGCTTTTAAAGTCCCATATTACACGCATTCATTTCATTTTTTTCTCTTTGTGGGGGGGCATCGGCTCCTGAAGCTGTGACAGACAGTGTGACGAGCAGCACATCCGCTAACAGACGTGTCCTTCCAGCAGTCCCATCCTTACAAGGACTGAGTTGTAAAGTCTCCTTGGGTGGCTCAGTTATTGATGTGATAACGGCTCGTTCTACGGCTCTGCTGTTCACGAGAGCATCCTCCCTCCATGATGACCACTAGCAGCTATAGGCACCATGAAAGGATGGTCGAGCTTAAATCTAAAAGCAGATGCTCAAACGATTTTTGTCCAGTACTATTTACCTCCTATGACTAATCAACTAATTGATTACAAACATATATTGATCTTACACAAATGTTATTTCTTATTATTTTTACTCTATTTATCGGTGTTGTTTTTGTGTTGTTTTTTGGATGTAATATTTAATGAAATCACTTTGTGTAACACACATGCTGCTTGTCTGGCATCAAATAAATGTAATATTTTAACGAAAGATACAACTCCAGCCTGTCAGTCAGTCCTTTCCCTAGAGGATGGACATGAAAACCTTAGAAATCACACGGTGTAATTCTGTTCATTTTCATTCAAAACAAGCACGTGTGTTATCATCTTTGACTCTAGCAAATTACAGTCTCACATACTTCAAATTGTGCATTTATTTTTACATTTTAGTGACATGAAGGAAACCCAGAGAGACACTTCAATTAGACTTTGCACTATAACGAGCAGTAATGTGAAGGATACCGGGCAGACACATGCTCTGTGTATTTCTACAGAGCACCATCATGCATTTAAGTCATGTATGCATTTGTAGTATTGCATTAACAAAATCTGTTTCACCAGAAAGAATTCACACAAGAGCACACAGTGCCAGTGCTGTTTGAAACCTCTGTGCTCGTCAGTGTTAGGCTAGTTTGGTGTGCGTGTTGTCAGCGGTGTGGGTCAAGTATGTGTCCTTGTGTGCAGGAATGTTTTCCACATGCAGAAGGACGGAGGATTGTTCCATTTGTTCATCTCCGTCTTTGTCCCTTAACACCAGGGATCATCAACTGCAACTTGAAGTCCGACATTGTAAAGGTGAAAAATGTGCAACGAGGAAATTGTAAAGACAGAAAAATGGCAATGGACGATGTTTCACAGCGTTTGTTAGCAAACACACCGAATATACGCAGCAGCACACATTCGGCAGCGACAACTTCCACCCAGGGGAGAAACTGCTCCATCTCCATCTTGACACATTTACCCTGCATGCTGACTGACAGGCAACGACATGTTGTGGTGTTTGAAAGCTATAATAAGTACAAATAATAAGAAAAATCTGCTCTCTTAAAGCAGCCAAAAAACTACTGTTAAATGTGAATATGTACATTCCAATCTGCCCCCCACAGTTCTGGCCCTTCACCAAATGGAGTAGATGACCCCTGCTGTACACCACCAATGTGTCAAGACCGATTTCATTTATGACATGATGCAGACAGATATATTTGGGTGCTGGTGTAAAGTACTTCCTGCAGACCTTCCTTCAGGCTCAGCGAGGCCTTTAGCCAGCGTACAGGCTGTGTGAACTAAGGCAAAGTTTACAGGTCGTCAGGGTCGCCCGCTTGCTGTGTGTTTCCACAAATGTCTTCCTGTGCTCCCGCTGCTCTTCTACAGTTTTCGTATTCCTGATCTCCATCACCAGGGCGTTTTGGTACCAAACCCCAAATGAAACCACATGTTTCCTGAAAAAATGTGACCTCTCCGGGCAACACATGCTACTGTGAGAACGCACCCTGGGAAAGTCCTTCCTCAAACATCTTCTACCAGCATGCTGCCAAAACACACCCAGTCACTGTGAGCCACGGGAGGTTTGCGTCTGAGGAATGAACGTGTTACATTGCGTGTTTTCACCAGCTGGACACTCTGTCGGCGTAGGATTTCCCAGTGAACTGACTCATCTCATCAGACCTGAGTGATCAGTGCAAGCTGAGAGTGAAATGTGTGAACGTCGTAACGAAGGCTCATCAGTGAACACTGATTCTGCTCCATGAGATTCCAGACGCTTTGTCGTCCCTTAAATTAAATAACCTCATTCGCCTCACAATGAGATTCCTCTTTAGCTTGTCAGCCCTGCAGGGAGGTCAGAGTTCATTTCTTGCTAAGGGACACATCAGTTGTCGGTGTCAGTCAGGCTGGCACTGACAGCAGCAGCATGAACACAACTTTCATAAGCAGTCTCAGAGTCTCATATTTTTCCATTTTTAGAAAGGTTTGTGTTTTCTTTCAGTGTTCTTTTTACACCACTTGTTTTCTGTTTTCAGTGTGATTGTGTTACAGTATAAAACCAATAGTATGTGTATGTAAGCAAATGTTTAAAAAGACTAATCACACACAGTTGATGGCCGTGATCCAAATATCAGGGGTCCTGATAAAAATCACAGACACAAAAACAGACACTTTGGACCAAGAAAATACATTTTTCTTATTTATGAATCACATACTCTTCATGAACTTTGTGTTGGGTGTTTCCGATCAATAATTCAAAAATCAACATTCTACTACAAGGTATTTTTTCCTCTCGTCTCCACTCAGTGTTTTTCTTCTTCAAAGTTTCATTCCCTTGGCCCCAGGTGCTTCATTCATGTTCCATGTTCACACTCTTAATAACTGCTCATTTTTTCATCTCCACCTCTTCCTTGCGGCTTTTTAATCCCTTTTTAACATTTCTTTTATTGTTAACTTTACTGCTGAAACCAGCAGGGTGAGTTCATCTCTCTTTTTCTTCCTACATTTATTTTATGCAGCTCGCTTATATAGCAACCGTTGAAGTACCACATAATATTGTGATTTTGTCTTACATTTGGCACATGTAATATTAGTGTACAAAGTAACAGAAGACAAGGGGGTGAGACCAAGTTTCACCTTGCGTGTCTAATCTTTTCCTCTGTGAATTAACTTACCAAGCCGTCCCCAGGCACTGATTTGAGCTGCGGGGATTAAATGTAGAGAAGGCTCATCCCGCATATCAGTCAATCTGCACTAACACGGTGTGTTCAAACAAAAACCTCTGCAGCTCAAGCGGTCTGGTTTCATTTCAGCTTCGATAAGGCTTATTTGCATGGATGGAGCTGTTTGTTTGAGGCAGTGCACATGACGCTAAACAGCAGTGATAGTGTTTGTCACACTGTGTGTGTGTGTGTGTGTGTGTGTGTGTGTGTAAAAGTACATTTCCCACTTGTCCTTGAGGTAGAAGAGATACTACGGGTATTTGCTGTTCTCAGGGAAATATCATTCTAAGGAAATGGAAGGAAACCACCTTTACGCACTAAACTAATTTTGTGGATTGCTCTTATGATTCCCTACAAAGCACCGACTCTTAGAGGCATCTCTTCCGGACATGACACGTCACTTGACCATTACACTGCTGAGATAATTAGATTTATGATACTGCTAACTAAGCTACCTCCATTTATATTAGTGACGTAACAAAAACTATGACGATGCAGCTAATGCTAGCTGCAAAGCTCATGCATACAGTGATGTAACCTGTAAACTGTTGGCGATATTGCTGAAGGGAAATAATTCCCTCGCGTGTGTACATGTGGATGACGTGCTGCCATGCCTGTTGATGTGGCATCAGTAGACAGCTGGCGCTCAGAGCCCAATCAGCAACAATACGCCGAGCGCTCAATGATATTGGAAAGCTGTCACAAGGAGCATAATGGAAACGTACCGCCACGGCTAGGATTTCCTCTCCATTCTCTCTCTCTCTCTCTCCATATCCTCCGCTCCATCTCTCTCAGCCTGTCACTCTGTGCCTGTGTTCCCTCTCCCGTTCTGACAGGGAATTGGCTTCCTCCTATCTTAAGCTGTGTGTGTGTGTGGTACAGAGGATCGGACTGACAGAGCCTGATTGTCTGTTAAAGGCTGCAGTGGGTGGACGGGTCAGCCACGGCTTTACAGCGGCTGCGGTACTCATTTCAGTGGTTATCATATTTGTCGGCGCGCGATTGCTTTTTGCATCTGGTCTGAAAACTTGTCGAGGGCTTCATCTGCGATCCAAAAAGGAGCTGAAAGTTAAACCGTGGACAGTCGTCTCATCCACCGGGCTTTGGTCACACAATGTTTCTGGAATGATGGGGTTATCTTGTTGTCATGGCAATTACAGCCTTCCTCTGGCCACGTTGGGTTGAAACACCTTACCGGTAGTTGCTTTCAGAGGTAGCGTGGTTGATAATCTGAATGCTTATTGGCTGGCAAACAGGGATGTGGGATCCTTCAGTGTGTCAACGTTGTACAAATACAGTAGAAGCTTTGATGTCACACTATCTGCATTCACATTGAAATCACATCAGTGAGGCCCTCTTTGAACTAATTTCTGTGACACTCACTAACCAACTCAGAGAGAAATCTGTAAATCTGCAGATGATGAACGTAAGGGAAACAATCACAAGCACAAACTCATGTTTCGTCACCTTTGACTTCATTGATCCAGTGGTCTAGATTCCAAGAAATCCATCTGGAGAGAGGCCGCAGAAAGAGACACACCATCAATAGTTCATGGAAACACAGACATAAAGGCTCTGTATGGTTAATGACGGTAACAGCTCTTATTTCAGTCATGACTAATAACTGCATAGAGCGACATAAAACAAGACCCATCACAGAGCAGGAAGGTGAGGAGAACAGTCAGTCTTTACCTGCCTCCATCCTGCTCAATTTGTCTCTGATCTTCTTCTACCTCTTGAACCTAACTGGATATTTCCCTAATATTTTCCTTCATTAGAGTGATGAATCCCATAGACCCGTTGCACTCATATGACTTTGGCAGGAATGACACGCTACCCCTTTAGGGAGGTCTCTGACTGTGATGCTTTTAGTTATGTAAGTTTAATATCATATCAGTCATTTCTTATTCACAAGCTGCGCCACGTGTTCAATGACACTGTCTCGAAGATGAACAAACAACTGAGTATATTTAAAAAGAAAATTCAGTGCAAAATGAATATTCTGTCCCCTGATACTGAACAAAATCAAACTGAAATATCGGATAGAACTTCTTTGATAGATTAAATACCTATTTTTAGACGCCGGTTTGTTACACTTTGCAGTAGATTCAGTCATCCACTGGGAATCACAGTGTCCACACAGGAAGTGAGCAGGCCCATTATACCTAATGTAACCAGCAATTATACCAGTAACTGTGGTGAATATGAATTACATGACTGTGTGATTATTGTGCATACGCTGCTGTGGAGCTGCAATCAGACCTGGAAGCCTCCAATCTGAACAGAGGGGTGTGCAGTCCACGGGGGACCACGGACGCACCTCATTGGCCGAGGATGGGAAGCACGCTGTGGTGTTTTCTCTACTACATCACGTGTGTGTGTGTGTGTGTGTGTCGTGTTCTCTCCGTCGTACTCTCTGCTCCATTCAAAGTCTGTTTTACAGTAATTCACTGCAGTCACTGTTAGATTCAACTGGCGTCCATTTAAGCTGGAAACGAGGAAACACTGGGTCTCCGACTGCCTTCCTCCAGCTGAACGTTCTGCTGCCTCTGATGGAGTGAACACCCGATGGAGTGGCCATGAGTCAGACACAGCTCTCCTCCTGTGTCCTGTCATCCGGGGCTGGTGGTACGGGTGCTTGGATCAAAGTTGGTGAACTTGGTGAATAAGTCACAAGGCCTTCGAGCCACCAATCAACAGTTCATCAGTTTATGTCCAGCACACTGACACTTTACTTTTCCATTTTACACATTCAGCCAGCCAGACTATGTTACAACAAACCCCTGGCACAGGGTACCTTTATATACTGTAAATACCAATAAAGAGTCGTTCACACAGTAAAATTAGAACAGAAAGGAAATATGTTGTCACGGCGATACCACCTCCTCAACTCACGTCCTGTTATTATCACAATGTCCTCCCCATTGTTATTAATTCTCACCAACATTGTTCATATGGAGCTACCCTAGTCACATCTTCAATCCACCTCAGTCTGGTGGGGATGCACCCCTCCATTACCATATTTTCGTATTCCGGGCTTTGACCACGCCGACCTCCATGACTGCAAAATCATGTATTGATTCTTGGGAGAACTGAACAGTGTCTGTTTTGTGACTTCAGTTGTTAGACAGCAGATTGTTGCATCATATATTCCTCTACATGTTTTTGCCCAAACATGGAATTACTACACAACACAAAACCACGAGGCTGCTAAAAGGGGAAGTGGAGTTCTTGTCCTCAGCTGCATCTCATCTCACTACCAGGCTTTAAGAGTGAGTTTGAATCAAACATGAATCCACAATGTAGATCAATAAATCATATGACATTGGGGCGACACAGTGGTGCAGTGGTTAGCACTGTCCCTGGTTGGCGTCCTGTTACGCTTCCTTTCTGTGGCGTTCTAATGCTCTCCCAATGCGAGGGTCCCCTCCAGGTACGTGCACGGTGTGCCCCATTGGCAGCTGGGAGCAAAACCGAGACCGTTAACAGGAGCAAGTGGAAGACAACGACTGAATATCACGCCTCTTTTAAAACCTATCTTACTTTTATTCACTGGCCTTTAACCCAGTCTGAGACTTCCCTCTGTTTTCATGATTTAGTATTGTTCTTATTTAGTTTTATGTTACTTGTATGTTTCTATCTATTTTCTCTGTTTTTTTTAATGTGATCGTGTTGTATGCATTTTACTCGTCGTAGTTTATTCTGTTTATTTTCATTGCTGATGTGCAGCACTTTGGTTCGGCTGTAGTTGTTTTTAAATTACTATAGAAATACAGCTGAGTCACAGGCTCTGTGTGTTCGATCGTTAATTCTTTCATGGGTAGATATGATGTCTGTCTTTCCGTCTGTCAGTGTCAGGGCTTCATGCTCCGTCACTGCTCTTCTCACAAACCAAATCTCTTCATCATTCTCACTCACTGCTCGGAGGAGGAGGAGGAGGCGGGTTTTGGCTCAGGGGAGTGTTTCAAAGACGACATGAGATGAGATATGAGCAGCAGTGTGTGGTCATGTCGGTAGTTTGAGGGGTGGAGACAGGAAATAGGGGTGAATTTGACATGTACAGACGATCCTGACCATTTATTTTTAATGAATAAGATGACGACACCTCTCTGATTTGTTGCAGTCGGACTTGTTGGTCAGACTCCCACTCTCAGTTTCCCCTAAATAATCCTCTTTCCTGCTCTTGCCTTGCTCTCTTCCCTTCCTTCTTACATCACGCAGTGTTGAATTTCAGCCATCAGGCAGGTTTCATTCTTTCCAACTTTCTTTCCTCCTTGTTGAGAACGTCCAGCGGAGCTGAAATGCGTGGAGCGCTCACACACACACTCTTATGTAAGTGTGTATCACATGTCTACAGTATAGGGCTGCCAGATAATCTGTCTTCCACTGGAATGGAACATACACAGATTTAATCCCTGCAGCTCCTTCTTGTTGTGCTCCTTCTCCTTTCTTTCTTCCACCCTGCATGTTTATCCATCACGTAACTTCTTCAGGTGTCCCCCAGCCCGGTCGACCACTCATTATGGGTCTGTTTCCACCAGGACCCCAGGGGCCACCGGCCTTATTAAAGCTCTGACAGACGACCCTGCAGAGAAAATGACCTTTGTAAATAACCTTTAAAACTCTCTGGATGTGTTGGACCAAAGTAGACACAAGCACCTGATTTCCAGTCATTATTTGACCAATAGCATAGTCTACCTATTATTTCATGAATTTGTGATTTCTTTGAGGTTGTTCGGAAAAGCTTGTAATCAGAAGGATGAATGTGAATGATTCTATAACTAAGACAGAACTTGTGTTTTCATCTGTCCATAGCCGTACCACACACCAAATAGTCACATGCACCTGTCCTTTGCTTTAAATAAGACGCAAACTAGGATTGTGATGTTCCTCAATCCTCTCACATCAACACCTTATTTTCAGTGTCATTAATCACTGTTAATTACCTTGTTGTCCATCTTTTCCTCACCTTGCATCCTCTTCATTATTCCAATAGTAATTACCCTTCACCTTCTCTCTCCTTGTGCCACTCAGAACCACGAGAGGGAAACTGCGCTGCACTGTGCAGCTCAGTACGGACACACTGAGGTGGTCTCAGTGCTGCTGCAGGAGCTGACAGATCCCACCATGAGAAACAGCCGGCAGGAGACGCCTCTGGACCTGGCAGCGCTGTACGGACGACTGCAGGTCAGTGAAAACGACTAATTAGGGTCCTTGCTGAACTCAACAGCAGTTGGAGGCAGGTCCAATATTCACTTAATCCATTTATTATTACTAGTATTAAAATCCCATCAAGCATTGAAATGGTTAAAATATTTTTTAATAGAATAATAGGTGAGGTCTGTTTCCAATCCCTTCCTGGTTTCCAGCCTCACCTGCACATCACCTCGCTTCTCTCTCTGGTCACAGAGAAATGTATAGATGTGTTTTTTCCCCCCGTTTAACATGTGTAATAAGAAAACTGTACCAAAGTGTTGAAACACGTCATTGTATATCCACTCACTCTGCTACAAATACCTGCTGCTGTTCAGCTGCAATCACACGTTCTCTCTGCGGAGGAGTAATTGCAGTCAAGCCATGCAGGTTTGTCTGAGTGTGGATGAATAATGTATGAAAGCAGCACGGTAGTTCTCTCGGTCTCTCTCTGCATAATAATGAATGGAAATCCCTGTGGTGGAAGCTGCTGCTGCGTGGAGATGTAACCAACTCGGGGCAAAAGTTTAGCACACACATACAACAAAAGATGAGTCTTTTGAGAGATCTGCCTGTTGTTGAGCCGAGCCCAGGTGAAGAAGCATGAGCGCAAACCCCGACAGATGTGTTCTGGCCAGTGACACGTGCTGCGTGTTAGCTGTCGTTAATGTGTGTGGCCCAGGACGTCGGTTGATGTGTGTGAACGTCAGCAGACTATAAAATGATCAAACCATTCACCCTGTAGAGAAGAACCAATGTATGGTGTCCCATAGGAATGTGAAGGTGTAAAAGAAGGTGTTGGAGCTCCACACAGAGGTGCTCCAGTCTCCTCTCAGTTTGCTGTCCTGTCGTCTCCTCCACACAGGTGGTGTGTATGTTGGTGAGCGCTCACCCGAACCTCATGACCAGCCACACACGCCGACACACTCCGCTTCACCTGGCTGCACGCAATGGACACCACAGCACGGTGCAGACGCTGCTGGAGGCAGGCATGGACGTCAACTGTGTGGTAGGAAGAAACAAACCAAACTTGAATCTCCTTCTCTTAGCGTTCAAGTCGCCGTCAGGTGTTTGGCTGTGGAGGAGACTGTGGTGGACGATAATAAAAGCTTTGACTTTTCAGTTGCTGCTCTGGTTTCGCCTCCTTGTGGATGTGCATGTGTTCAGTGTGTGTGTGTGTGTGTGTGGTCGGCAGATTCAAGTCAAAGTGAAGAAAGTAACTGCAAAGACTTTAAATCTCTGGATTTGCCATCTCCTTTTATCTCGGCCGCGAGTGAAGACACCGCTGTCTTCTGTGAAATAAAAGAAACTGGTTCTGTGTGTATAACCCAGCACAGGTATAAAGATCCCTCTGTAAGTAAGCAGGTCTCTGTTCTTTGTGTGTGTGTGTGTGTGTGGTGTGTGAGAGAGGGTGATGCTTTGTATGGTGTGATGGTGGGAAGAGATGAATAATTGATTGAAGCAGGAAGAGGACGAGGACAGGGTGTTCCCTAAGAGCACCCAAGAGTTCACAGTAGCTTTTCCTCCTCCTCAGTCAGACAACAGCCAATCACAGGAGGCGGTGCTTTTATTATCGGACCTGTTCTTGACCTTCTGTGCTCTTCAGTCATGGACAGCTCTATTTGGGCATTGGTAACAGGATAATTGGCATCACTCACCACCTCGCCGTTGTGATCTCCATTCGCACTGGTGGCTCGCTGACATGTGACACAACATATTCAGTCACTCTGATTGTGTAGGCGCAGATTATTTACTGTGTGACATCTTCAGGGTTGAAGACAGAAGAAAGTCAGTGACTGCAAGAAAATCGCTTGGTCACATTGTGCCTCCGTTCCGTCTCCAGAAAATGGAAAGTGTCACAGACACACTGCCGTTTGAAGTCTCTGTGCGTGCGTGTGTGACATTTCCTACAAACAGCAAAACAGCTTGACCCGATGGATGTGTGAGTGGTTCTGGTGCATGACTCAGCTGGTGCGGCCTGCTTGTGTGTAGATGCGTGCTCTGATCTGCAGAGGACTGTTTCTCCGCAGGGATTTGGCCCGAGGCTCCATGTGTCTTGTGAAGATGAACACTACACGCTTTTGATTTGCCTCGTCTTCTCTGCTACACACACTGCTGGAGAACTCTCTCCTCTCCTGTCTGTTGGTCACACGCGACCAAACAAATGATGAGTTGTTGCACCTTCACAAGTTCACTTTTAACTCCCTTGTGTTCCTCTCTCCTCTCTCTGGTTGGTACCTGGTTGTTCTGGCTGTTGCACAGCCTGTCAGGGAAGTATTCGTACGTGCAGTAAAGGGTCGACACTTGACTGACAGCCGTCACGGACTGTGTAAAATACGGTATATTACTGGTAAATTACAGAGTTTAACAAGTTTATACATAAAATGTTTTCATTTATTTGTGTTTTGTTTCATTTTTTTAAAAATTTTATTTTACAATCAAGATCAATAATAAATTGAAATTGCTCAGGTAACCACTGAACATCACACATACAAGAAACACACTGGTTGATATGAGCTGTGCGAATGCATGACGACCTGTGACAAACACACAGCCTGTGTGAATGTAAAAATCCCAACTCCTTCCTCTGACCTCCGTCGTGGATTGGGTTGCTGATGGCTCTGCTATTAATTCACTGTTTCAGGGTGAAAACAATGCGGTGGTTTGATGTAATTTGGGCAAAGAGAGAGAGCACGATGAGCAGGACGGGCCGCTGCAAAGACCGTGACATCCCCTGTATCGGTGGCAGCATAAGAGAGTGAGAAGCACAGCACAAGTCAGTAATTGGAGTCAAACCATATTGGTGTGTCTGAGAGGGAATGAATAATTTATAGACGCAGCACAGCCACTCTCTCTCTTTCCTCTGTTCCTCTAGCTTTCTGTCTCTCTCCCTGCTTTACCTCCTCTTATCTGTTTCTATAAAGATGATGGGGTGATGATGGGTGGTCCCCCGGAGGCCCCGGCTGCTGGGTGGGCAGGTAGCCAGCCCAGGGCAAAGGTTGATGCATTACTCTTAATCGAAGTGGGCCGAGCATATCGGCAAGCGACGCTGAAACAGAAAGTCAACTGATTTTCAATTCCTGGAAACTGTTGGAGAGTGAGAATTCCTCGTTTCCTCTCCACGTCGTCGTATAATGGTCATAGGAAGCAGGAGGGGAAGTGGTCGGGAGCTGACCGTAGGCGGCTCAGAGGTCAGGTACGGTGTGTGTGAATGTGGAAAAGGGGGTTGGATCACTTCCTGTGCTCCTCCCTCCCTCCGTCTGTATGTCACAATCCACACTTTAGGCTTGATCAGCACACGTTACGGGCAAGGAAGCTACGAATATGACCAATCATCTATTCTCTCTTGGGATTTAAACGTGAAACCTTTTCCAAAGACCTTTGACCTTGCTGCTTTTCGCTGGTGCCACTCCTCCCACAGAGGAAACAGAAATGCCACAGTAAGTTCCCAGCAGAGGACGAGCGTGTTGATCTGTCGCAGCGTCACGTTGCGTTGAATTTCCCGGCCACGTATGAGCAGACCTGGCCGTCCTCCAGATCATTTGTCTTCGTTAGGCCTCCAGTTAGTTTGGTTCAGTCTGCGTGTGTTGTCAGGAATTCATCCGTGAAGGATGCAAGGTATGAAGCACATGCACTGGATGTGTGTGAGAGTGTGTCATGGCTGCATGGAGACGAGAGTGCGAGTTTAAAGTTCAATCCTAAAGAGTCCCTGGTGGGTATACTCATTTCAGCTTAGTTTGCAGTGCATGTTACGGACTAGGTCAGTTAGACTCATTACATGATTTACTTCTCCACAGTTCATGTGGCTTTCTACCATTTTTGTGTTTTATTTTCTTCACAATTAAAAATTTAAAAAAAAATGCAAATACTTTTTTTCCCTGATGTGTTTTTTGTGTCATCTCTGTTTCAAATATTTACTGTGTGAATTGACAGCTGTATAAATCTTCACCTTATGTGCAACAGCAACTTGAAAAAGAATGAAGAGGAGTTTCAGTGAACTGAACATTACTGATTTGAAACACTTTTATTATCCTCTTTTTTTTTTTTTTTTTAATCCCTTGTACATTCATATGTGTTTCATGGTTGCAGCTGTGTAAGTGATGAACTGCTGACACAGCCTCCTGTCTGTCTGTTAGACCGAGAATGGCAGTGCCCTCCATGAGGCAGCTTTATTTGGGAAGATGGATGTAGTGCGACTTCTGCTCAAATCAGGTGGGTGTATACATGCATTGAAATGCTATATTTACTGTTGTGTGTGTGTGTGTGTTTTGTGTTGTGTTTTATGGCCGAGCTGTGAACGACACCCTTTCAAGGAGCTGGAAATCATTTTGTCCATTTTTTTAAATTCCTATCGGTAGGAGGTGTGTGTCTTGTCTCTTTTTCATGACGGCACTCCTCTCGTAACGACGTCAGAGATCATGGTGAGGGTTCAGAAAGTGCACGCTTCTGTCCTGAAGTGAGTAATCAGTGGGATTACGTTTTGTGTGTCATCAAAAACAAAAATTTGTTCATATTTAAAAGTCAAGTGAGAAGAAGTTGGGAACTTTGACCTCTGCGCTGCATTGTCAGAGCGGATAGGGTTGTCCTTTGATACCAGCCTGCATCCGTTTTCCTGTTCCACGTCCTGTTTCCTGGAGGACTTCTTGAGGGTGGCCTTGTTCTTTTGGCGGTGATTTTATTAACATCCTGGATCAACACAGAGCTGCACTGACCTGATTTCATGACCTTTGACCGCACTCCCGTCCAAAGTTTGGGGCGATGGGGTAACGTAGGGATGGCGGACTGGCAACAAGCCATCCATTGTCAGTCATGTGCTTTCAGTGGAAACGGCAAAGGATGTTGATTATACAGTTGGTAAACACCGAAAATATCCTGTCTGTTAATCCAGACTAACATTTTCACCTCTGTCCTGACATGAAGGTAAAAAAATATAAATATAATATAATATATTGTATTATATTATATAAATATAATATAATGTAAATATAAAATATAAATATACTCATTCATTTGTGAGTAATTTGCCTTGAATATGTCACTGGTTATTTAAAGTGGAGTTAAAGTGTTTGTTGGCCCGTCATTGGGTTGGTAAGCATGATCCTGGAGCCTTGAGTGTCTGTGTTTTCCATGTTAGCAGTCTGTTTGCATGCACTTGTGTTCATCAGCAAATGTTCGGTGTGTGTGTCCGTTCGTCTGTCATGTGCTCAAAGCTCCTCGGTCATTCATGAGCTCGTCTGCTGACTGTACTCTCATCTTTTGTGCTGACTCTGCATCTGAGTGTGTATTTTTGTCGTGATCCGAGTTTTACCCTGTTGTAAATGCTGATAGTGTCTGTGTGTCTGTCTGTTTGTGTGTGTGTGTGTGTGTGTGTGTTTCAGGGATTGACACAAATTTAAGAGATTGCCAGGGGAGAACTGCCCTGGAGATTCTGAGAGAACATCCAGCTCCGAAATCCCACCAGATCACTGCTCTTATCCACGGTAACACACACACACACACGCACACACACACACACACACAGCTATAAGTGGTACTGCTCCATTTTGTCTCCATCGTCTTTCTGAAAATACGTGCAACAAGGGATGAAATAAGGAATGAAGTCGTTTTTCGTCTTTATCCGTGTTTGTGAATAAATGAGCAGAATTAATCTTACACACATGCTGCTGTTCAGTAAAAGAGCCGTAAATTCTCCATGTAGAGAGTGACAATGTGTCTGTGTCCGATCCCATTTAGAAATATGGTTTTCCAGGGCGTTTTTTCTCCACTTGGGAAACAATGGGAACTCCTCACACACTGTCCAGCCGGTTTGAGATTGATACGCTCATCATCCTCTTCCATTGTCTCACCAGTGAAAGTGTGGACGGGCTCATTATTTGGGGATATGCAAGAAAATGAATGTCTGATTTGTTTTATTTAAGTAGTTTAATATTTAATTTTGCACTGGCGGGTAGAGGCTTGCAGTCGCAGTGTGTCATCTTGTCATCTTGTTGCTGATGGTTGACAGTGCAACAACACTCTTTTCTCCAGTAGCTTGAAGCTGTATGTCTACAGCTGCACCATCAAATGGCATTCATCGTCATTTTATACCCAGTGTTTTTTGTCACAAAGCACTAACAATCTATACAGTGCTAAAAATAGAAGGATAATAGTTGGGATCCTTGTCGTGTTATGGACGCCCGAAAATGAGTATAATCGTCGATAGAAGAAAAAGCTATCTGGTCTCAGTAACACAGAACAGGAAACAGACATTTGGACACAGAAAAATGAGAGACAGACAGAGAAGAGAAAGAGAGGAGAAGGACACAGCTGTGACTTAGTGAAAAGATCAGCTGTGTGCCATTTCCTCTTGGAGGGGAGATGGAAAAGGACACACACATGCGAGCGCAAGCCAAAGACCTGTCATTTACCCGGCTGTACCAGCTGAGGGGTGGGGGTTGCTGCCACAGGCAACTTGTTGTAAATAGATTCTCATTTCAGTGGATTACTGATCAAATTCATGAACAATTCATCTTTTATTGGCCGGCAGCGACTGCTGATGCGCTGCACTACTGTGAATGTCTCTGCTGTGTGTGAGACGACGCTCCTGAAGTGCAGGGGGGGTGGGGGGGGGGGGCAGGTGA
>CAAKHB010005474.1:16579-36418 GCA_901007665.1 Aeoliscus strigatus
TGTGCACTACGGATGGATGTCTGATGGATGGATGTCTGATGGATGGATAGATGGATGATGATGGATGGATGTCTGATGGATGGATAGATGGATGATGATGGATGGATTAAATGATAATGGATGATGAATTCTGGTTCATTCTAGAACACAAACGTGTCGTTTTCCTGCAAATGATATCGTCAGCTGATCAAAATAAAAGTGGTCACATGTCCGATGCATGGTCCACAGATGTCCGTTTGTCTGCTGTCTGCTGATTGGTTGAGTCGCTCAGACGCAGCCGGAGGTCCTCTGAGTGACAGTTTACCCAGGATGCTTTGCTCCACACATTCGGCTGTTGTGGTGCTTGTTGTGTGTGGAAGTTGAAGTCAGTCGTAACATTCAGTCTGCGGTGATTTGTGTGAAAGGAGGACTGACACGGAGTGAGAAACCATAAAGATCCCGTGTGTGAAAACTGGGTGAAGCGTTGTTACATAACGTCGCTAATGGATCACAGGAGCTGCAGAAAGTTTGCTTTTGATCCAGGAAGAGAAAAATAAAGGCTCCAGGCAGCGTCAGACTTCCTCCGTGAAGAAATCCAACCAGTCCACATCCACCTTATCATCCACTGTGGGTTTTTACTGGTTTTATATCCAGCTGAGGCCAAATAACACGTTTTATAGACAGAGACACTTTTTTCTTATTTCTGCATGAAATTGCATGAAATGCATAAATCCTCTCACCTGAAAACAAATAAAACGGAATTCACGTTCTTTTTTTCGTTTCTATAATGAAGAATAAATCTGTTCACTCCATCATTTGTAGTTTTGCTGACTTACATACAAAATTAGTGCGAAACTACATGAATACATATGCATCAGTTTGATGCGCGTACATGTAGTTCTGTCCGTGAAAGCTCGGAGCTTCAGAATGTCAACGTACAGACTGTTGTATCCAACATGTCAGTCCACCTGTCGGTTTTCACACTGGGACAAAAGAGGATCCAGAGGACAAAAGAGGGTCCAGAGGACAAAAGAGGGTCCAGAGGATGACAGAGGGACCAGACTCCTCTCCTCTCCCTCAAAGATGTTGGACTTGTTGATGGAGTAAAGACGTGAGGCCTGAATGCGCCGTCCCATTTCACTTTTGATGAAAAACATCATGTTACATAATTGAACCTTTTTTCATTCGGAAACTTATTTCTGGCGGATTTGCAGATCAACAGCTTCCTTGGAACGTTATAATGTGATTTTCCTTTCTGGTCCATTTGCGCCTAATTTGATGGTTTCCTGTTGCCGCTCTGCGGCTCGGTCACGTTCCTCTGTGAAGTGGACAAAAAAAAGAGTTATTGTTTAATGAATAAAATTACAAATGCTGGACGCTTAAAACTGAGTCATCCAATGGAATTCAGCTGAAATAAAATAGATTTGTGTGTTTATTGTGTCAAACTCCTGGAGAAATTCTTGTTGTTGTTCTTTTTACCAGACCGTTTTCTTCGACCAGTATTTGTATGAGTCCCTGTCACGTGATGCACATCTGCTGTTTGTGGTCATGTGCTGGTCCAGGATCAGCTCTGGTTCTTTGGTGTCTGTGCTTGTGTCTGTTGTGATGTGATGGCTCAGTCGTTTCTACGTGAAGACACAGACTGATGCAGTGTGTCGCCAGAAGACTTCTGCTGCCACATGAACGTCTGATCCAACTTCCTGGACATCTGATTTGCTTGTATCATCACCGTCTGTGTTCATCTGGCGGTTTCCCGCGTCCTGAAAACAACCTCAGGTGAACTCCCAGCTAACGTGCAGACGTGGAAGTCTACTCGGTCTACTCTGGCGTAAACAGACAACGGCGGGATGAAAAAAAAAAAGTGAAATAAAGGAAAAAGACTGAATCATCTTTCCTTGTTGACGTTTCTCTTCGGAAGCGGTGAACAAATGTAGATAACGGATGTAACGAGTCCGTCAGTGCACAAACTACAGGAACAGATGCACTCACAATCATTAACGTACGATTGTAAATACCCGGTGTGACCTTTGACCCTACACAGCTCCTTGTTCCTGTATGTTTTCCTGCGTGATTCTTCTGTGTTTCCTCTCCATTTCCTGTGTGTTTACTCCAGGTTTCCTTAATGTTTCCTGTTTGACAACAAGAGCTTCTTATGTAACAGAATACATTTGTTATCTGACCTGGGATCAATGCAGACTTCCTCTCTCCTGACGACACTGCTCTCGTAGTAATATAATCTATATGTACAGTACTATATACTGTAGCACTCTGTGGTGTAGTACTGTATACTGTAGTACTCTGTGGTGTAGTGTATTATACTGCAGTACTATGTAGTATAGTACTGTACTATGTGGTAAAACGCTGCTGCTCACTTTTTCCTTCAGTCAGACATCTTCTGTCTCGCTCAGATAACTGACAGGAAACTGACACTCCGTTATCACGAGCCGTCACACTCAAGAGGGTCTGGCAGTGAAGGGGGCGTGGCCAGAGCAGGTCACCATAGAGGACCTCTGAAGTTTGTTTGTGTGTGTTAGAGCTCACCTGCAGTCGTACAACCTGTTACTGAACTTTTTGAGGCACATTGGAGAACGTCTGACTTCCTGTGGTCGTGACTGTCAGCGTGAAGCTGGCAGTCGAGAAGACACGGAATGTCGGTTTGGCAACAACACGAGGAAAACGAGAACAAAATTGGATTTGCTCTCTGGAAAGTGAGGTTGTTTGACACCAGACGTGCAGTGATGGTGATCACGATATATGCGGAATTTTTGGCCGAGAGGAATTAGACATTTAGACGGTAGAAGAAAAGTTCAAATGGATTCTAGTTCGACCAGAACGTCTCTCTTCACTAAGTCCTCTGAAGTATCTTCACGATGTCACACAGCGAGTTACATATTCACACGTGTGACATCTGAATCTTTAGTTCAGGTTTTAAAAAAAAAGAAAAAAAAAAACATGCAGAATGTGACCACTGGTCTGGTAACCAATGACGACCAACGATATCCTCCATCCACTGCTTTGGGCTCTGTTTCTTCTCTGAAACCTGAAGTTGTCAGTGTCCGTAGAGATTTGCCCACTCACTGTGTGGGAACATGACTCTGTGAACTGGTGAACAAATGACAGCAACAGTTCACAGGTCTGGAATTCATTCTGTCACCTGATGATGAATGGATGAACAGAGGGCATTTTGGGGCAAAAAGACACGTTCAGCAACACTGAATCTGCCGGCGTGAACGAGAACACGCCTTTGTTGCTGACGTTCTCACCTCCACTGCGTGACAACGGGAGGGACTGTTTACATTTGGAAAACGTGTGGCGGGGTCGTGCAGGGATCGTAATGTTTGATCGGGGTTCCACTCGCTGCACTTGGCTGCCACTCACGGACAAAAATGGAAAAGGTCCATGCAGAGAAACTCTTGAGATCGTCAGCAGCTGTCAAGACGAAATGAAACAAGGGTTGTTTCATAAGTCTCTGGCGCTAACGTGGCTCCACTTACTGTCAGCGCTTCTCCCTCACGTTCACACACAATGAATTAAAGAGAGGCCGTGTTCAGGTGACGCTGCGGCTAAGACACATTTCCCCATTCAGAGAAGAGAAGACGAAGGACGTGAGGAAGGAGAAGATTCTCGGAAAACTCTTCCTCTATGAAGAGACGGACGTTGCGCAGGAGCAACGCTTGTTTCTCTCGGACATGTGTTTATCTCACATTGACTCTACTATCTTCAGCTTGGATGGACTCAGCTTGTTTTTTTTTATCACAGAAATACAGAGGAAAGACATGTTGAACTGATGTATTAATCTGACGCGTACATGAGTTGGTGACAGGAACTGCTACTCTTCCTTCACATGCTGACAAACAATATTCCAGACACACCACGTTTTCCGGTTGTAGCACAGACACTGTTAAAGGAACGATTGTCAGACAGCTTATTGAGTGCACGTCTATTCTTCGCTTTACGGTAAGACACAGCTGAACACACACCAGACAAGAAATATCTGACAAAACATCACAACACAAAACATCACTTGTGTTGGAAATTGGAACACAAGGACACTTGCACGTCACGAGCAGGTTCAAAGGTCACTGACAGGGGCAGCACGTGTGACAGTCAATGACAGTGAACGAAGTAAAACGTTTGCGATGCGTGTTTTTAATTTGTGACCGCTGAAAATGAAACTACTCACGATCTCTTCTCACAGTTTCGTGTCACTGAGACGTGACTTGTGTACTTTTCAGTAGACTCAACAAGTTAATGTACCCCGAGAGAAAAAATATACCAGCAGTCGATTGTGATGTGAAATGATTGTGTGTGTGTGTGTGTGCGTGCGTGTGTGTGATTAAAGGCTAATGAGAAAAGAAAATAAGTTTCAATTGGCTGAACTTCAGCACCGATCTGCCTCAATAAAAACAGACAGTCATAAGTAATAAAGAGGATTAAAATAAGCAGATTTTCTTCCTTGCAGAATCTCTCAAGCAAGTAAATGAATCCTTTCTTTTTAACACAGACATAACACACATAATTCAAAGCACAAATCTCAATAAATATTTGAAAAAGAAGTCTGAACTTATTTTAACATGTACGCCGTGTTTGTGAAGTTGTGAAGATTTTTGAAAAAAAATATGAAAACACACTCAGCGAACCTGCACTGTGACTAGAATACAAATTTAGAATGAAAAATATCCTGTTCTTATTTATTCTCCGTTCACAACGTCAATCAAACATGATTGATTATAGTCGCGTTTCTGCACATTCTTGGTTTTTGCACAGAAAATGTACGACCCTGATCATCACACGCACTCATACTTATGAAAACAGAACACACACACAGTCAGAACAAAAGTCCAGTTGTGTGTGGGTCAGTCCCCGTCTGCAGCTCCAGCGACAAACACTCTGCTTCTTATACAATACTTGGATCATAGTGTGTTTTCAAAGGTCTCTGAGGTGAAGGTTTTCTTCAATCATATGAAGAAACTGCGTGTCGCTGATAACGACGTCTCGTGTCTGCGCTGTCAGGGAGGAAGTTTGTCATATCGACTGATAGCGTGTGTTTGTCCTCACTATTCTGTGTCGTCAAATGGAGTTATCAACATCCAGTGAAGGAAGACGTAGACGTATAAGACAGTGAAGGACCAATTTGAACGGCCATTATGTGAGTTGAGTGCATGATCATGTGACCTGAACAACCAACATGAGCCGGAAATTAACATTGTTGTGCACAAACAGAGAGAAAGAGATCTAAATATCTCCGTTCTATTTCTGTCTTGTACTTAACTTAGTTAAGTGTTTTACTGACACAAACCCATCAGTGACAGTGTTTTATTTGACATATTTAACAGGTATTTTTTCCTCTCTGTTGGGTCTCACCTGCTGTCGTCCCTCGGCTCAGGTACGATCTCGGTTGATGAAGGGACTCTGTGTGTTCTCTCACACTGCCTCCTGTATTCACTCCACCTTTTGAAGCTGTGTTTTGATGAGGAATGGTGTTTTCCGTGTGTTAAACATGTTAAAGCGCGGGTGGCGCGAGCGATCAAAGCAGCTTTGCGGCCACATAAATCTGAGAGGAAGATGTTTTGGTCGCTGGACACTGGAGACCTTTCTCCCACTGTGTTTTCCAGCGTCTGTGGGCCTGATCCGATGTTGATGAGACAACAGCCGTCACACCTTCTCTCCCCTCTGCCGTCTTTTGATAGTAAGTCAGGGCTTTCCTGAGGAATCTGCCCAGGCAGGCGCTCGATCCCGGTCTTTGAACACACACCAGGTTCCCATTAGGAAGACTTGGAGAAATCACTGCAGGGGACGAGCCTTTGACTTTATGAGAGCCGCTGCTCCGTCTATTGTTCTGAGAAGAAGAGGGACGGTATCGTTGAGGAGATGTAAAGATGGAACAGATGTGCGGAAATCATCAGGCCTAAGAGATGGTTGGAGCCTGATGTGTCCCAGGACAAGTTATTACTCAGAGGGAGACGAGGAGCATCTCCGTACGGTTTGACGTGACGTGGTTCAACGAATGACACACGCATTTATAGTTCAATCAGGAGAGATATGTGAATGAGTGGATCAATATTTGTTTCCAGGGCATGTGATGATTAGAAGGAAACGGCCAGAGGTTTGTTGGAGCTAGTACAACATCAAGAATCCAAGTTGTTTGGTTTCAGGAAAGAAACTGTTGGTGGATTAACAGCAGTGACCCCAGCTCCACTGAACTAACAATGATTAGTGCAGCGTTCACTCCTTCATTGGATTAGCTTTGTTATTTTAATGATGAAATGTGGATTATTTCACCCGGTCACATGATCCTGTGGTCCGCCAGCGAATCAGATAATCATTCACATTACTAAGCCTTTTTGCAAACTGTTTGTCTGCTTCCACATCTGACCTTTGACCCAGCAGACAAGATGAAATCATCGATTCTCCTGTATTTTCCATCATAAACACTTCAAGGACGACGGACGGGACTCAGTGAGGGAAAACTAAACAAATGTGTCCTCACACACTGAATGCAGCCAATCAGACGGCTGCAATCTGTCAGCTCTTATTCCCGCTGAAACAATTACCTTCAATACGAAACTGATGAATCGACTCCAGATGGGGAATGAAACCTTTCCAGACTTCAGCAGCTGTTTGCTTCATGCAGCTGCGTGCGCACACACACTCACACACACACACACACACACACACACTCACACACACACACACTGCTGCTCGATGAATGTGCAACGAATGAATGAATGAAACGCGCAGAAAACTTTGGATCAGTGTGTGTCACAGCTGAAACTTCTGGAAACAGCAGATGAGTTTTTTTTTTGTTATTTTTGCTTTCAAACAGCTTAAATGTGAAAAGTCGATTGTTTTGTGCTATAATCTGTTTACAGTTCCAGACAACAGACTCCTTCACACAGATTACACAACTAAGACTCTGTCAAACGTCGCTGCTCGCACATAACATGAAATCCCTTCGCTGCTGCCGACCGTCTGAACATATTCAGACACTCGTTAATTGCCGTTCTCACATCTTTAAATGCTGCTTGCCCTCCTTTATCGCTGCTCGTACACATTTATCGCTGCTCAACTCAATCACCGTTCACAAACCAGTAGAATGTGGGGAGTCATGACCGACCAATGAAATGAGGCAGCTGACTCAGCTGTGAGACTGTGGGACAACAAACCGGTGCGTTTACGTGTTGCTGTCAGACTGCACTATACGTCCACTTAAACCACCTGATTAACATGTGGCGTTTTTAATATTCAGAGTCCTGCGATAAGGACAGAACGTCCGTTGTCAGCGGCGCAAAGCGTCTCTGCGCGGACTGGACGGACGTGTTGACTGAAAACAGTCGCCGCGGGTTATGAAAACAGTCTCCACGAGCTGCAAACAGACGTGTGAGCGGGACATTTACAGCGTCTGTGTGAGTGGATTTATCCTCCAAACATGACGCTTGTGAAGGACAGAGATGGTAGTGACAGGAGATTCACTTCAACAATCACACATTCACACACGGTAAATACGTTTTTTTTTTTTTTTTTTTTGAGGACTTGAGTGAAATGGAATCAGGCCTCTGAACGCACAAGATTATCATAAACACCAGGACCAGCTTCTTTATCTAATTAATATTTACTTACCAACTGACTGCACATATTGCGTTTTACTGCTAGTCTGCATTTCTGTCTGCAGTGATTCAATTCAACTTTATTTCAACAGCCGAACAGTACACCCTCTGTCCTTCCTCCCTGTTGTGTTTCAAGTTCTTTTACATGCACTTCGAGCTATAAATGACCGTCAGGTGATTGAGTTGTGTGGAAATAATTTGTTACAGTAGTGATTGTAACACCAGAGGTGTTGTGTCGTTGTGCATCACTGAAGTAGAAAGGCACTGGAAAACGTCCTCCTCGGTAATGGGCAGAAGACGAGTGAAAGATCATCTGAAAAGAGTCAGAGGTGAAGATGGAGCAAAAGACTCAGTTTGAAGTCTACAGCTCATAAATCAACTCTTCTCCGGCGCACTGAGGAGGCCGTTTCCAACCAGACAGAACCTCCCTGTGTTCACGCTCCTTTGGCAGCGCCAGCGTTGACTTGGCGCCCAGGACCGGCAGCAGTTCCTGTGGATGCCACAGCCAACAGCCACTCTGAGCTCAGTGCTGAAAACCCCTCTGTGTCAGGTGATGTAGGTTCCCACCTTCAGAACCGGTTCAGAACCTCTCTGTAGAGCCAGCACCTTTCCTGTGGGAGGTCTCCTTTAACAAAATATATGTCCACCAGCTCTGAGCTGCGAGCAGACTCACACGTTCACAGCTCAGGGAGTCACGTTCCTCCTGATGCCTTCGACGAAGACAGTGTCTCATTCAGGACATCAGCTGCTCACACCGATAAAAGTGTTCGACCTCTTGACCGAGCGTCTGTCACTGAGCACCTGAGCTGCACAGTAGCTGCTCCTGTGTCCCCATTGGAGCAGAATACAGGTCCACTGTGGCAGCACGTTGTCTCCTCCACCTCCGTCCCCTGATGGACAGCGTGTCTTCCCTGCAGGTGTGCGCCGGCCTCATAAAGAGACGTCTGTGCACGTCATGTTTGCCCTTCGCCTGTTTCATCATTCAGGTATCAGGAGAAGAAAATAAGCGCTGTGGGGAAAGGCGGACGGTCTTCTAGGTTTACCAACGTATGAAGCAGCTTTCATGAGCGTGGGGGCCCTCGCTGCACTTCCTGCCCAACACACGGCGTCTGTTTGCGAAGGGAGCACTTGCGGTCGGCGTCTGTTGGCGAGCTGCCCGTCGTCTGTGTATTTCTCCCCTGCAACCTCTGCACAGTCCATCACACCTCCCGTTAATTCCGTCTCATTCCCGATCGCCGGCCTCCTTTCACGCTCGCCTGGAATGTTTTCACAAAGAGGGGAAAAATAAACCCGCATAAACCAACAACGCCCAGCAATCTGCTCTCATGTCTTCCATTTACTGGGGATCGGAGACGGGCAGTGAAGAAGAGCGCAGGCGAGCATCCTTGGAAATGTTTACCTGGACTTCCTGTGTCAGACTTTCCGCGGGTGTTTCTGTCGTCATGCCCACAGAAGTTGAAGCTGTTGTAGTTGAGTGTGGGTACAAACGTCCTGGCGCAGTGACGAGCCGTCCAAGCAGCAAGCGCTTCATCATCTTCGAGCAACAGAAGCATTTCTTACCTGGGCCCCTCGAAATCCACGTGACCCATGGGATCATCTGCCCAGTTCATGTTTTATGAAAACAGATTTAATCATCCACCTTTCTCACATGATGTATGTCGGTGTGCTCAGAGTGGAGGAAGTGTGTTTACCTGCTCTGCCGGCGTTTGCTTTGGCCGCGATGGAGTCGTGCGTTTCTTTGAACAGCGGCATCGTTCTTCTGTTACGTAACAAAATGACAAATGAATCTATAGTCGTACATGGAAAAAAAAATCAGTCATTGCCAAAATAATTTCCACAGCGAATCCCTTGAGTCCATAAATGGTTCCACAGGTTTTCTCCCAAACTCTGGCGGAAATTCTGTAGGTTTTCAGATTAATTACTGGTTTGTAAAGAAGAAAAGACAAGATGGAGAAACATGAGAAACTGGCTGCCGAGTCTGATGCTCAAGTAGTTTCTTGATCCAAAAACTGACCAGGTGGATTTGACTGGACTGTAAAATTGACAGGTAGAGGTGAAGGAGGAGAAGTTTACATGTTGGAGCGCTTGGAACTCACAGCAGCGCCTGATTTTCATGATGGTATCTCTGTGTAGTTTGTATAAGATTATAAATCTCCTCAAAACATTATTGAAGCAGCAGATTCATTAATACTGAAGATAATAAATATCCCAAATTCACATGTAAGTGAGGAGTCTGATAGCACCTCTAATTTCCTGAGTTACATAACACGAACAACGGAACGCAGTGAAGTTCTCCTGCAGGTGTGAACGTGACGGCGGCTGCGTCTGAAGGACACAAACGTCCCTGAGGACCAGCCTGGGTGAGTTCACCATCTAGTTCATTTCAGGCGGTCCATCAGATAATGTGTCCTGGGACATTCCTAAGTGTCTGCCCCCCTCCCTCCAGCGGCAGTGCAGGGATTCTTCGGGAGCGCTGGGGAAACGGCTCCCTCTGGAATGCTGGATTTGATCCTTTGGAGGATCAGACTAAACCCACAGAGGCTGATCTGGTCTGTAGTCCAGCAAGTCCCAGTATCAAGACCCAGCAAAAGAACTTGAGCTAATATTATGAGGAATTAATTGTTCTGTGTTGTCAGCAGGCTGGTGTTGAAGACTGGGTTCTGTGTTCAGCCTTATGTAAGAGCAGCTGGTGAGAAGCACTGAACAATGAATGACAATGTGTCTGCAGATAAATCTGCTTTGGCTTTTATTCACCTCACATCTTGAATTTAGTCTTTGTGACACTGAGAGTTGGTTCTGGACCAACTTTACTGTCTGATGCTCCTGAGCATCACGCATCGGTTGAATCCAGGAAACTTCATTTTCAACGTATCAGTTATTTGGCTCAGTGCTAAATTCAAGATAATTCAGATACTTCAACCTGGAAAAGTCATTTCTGTGTGCTCAGCTTCTCCTTCAGTTACTTTTCGACAGAAGAAGGGACAAATGTAAATTACAGAGGAATTCCTCCTCAAACACGTAAATAACCTTTGACAGGTTATTTATTGTTTTCCTGTATAAATTCTACAAAACGTGCATCACATGATCATATATATTTATTGTGATTTTTACATCAGAAGATCAGGAAGTATCAGAAGTAATCAGAAGTATCAGTGGCTCATCGGCTCCTGTCAGTCATGTTCTGTCTGTATTGTTCATGAACTCACCAGACTGGAGCTTTACAAAATAAATATTAAAAGTTTTAATTACATTTGTTTAATCCACAGTGGAGTCAAATTTCCAATCATACATTATTTCTATAAACTCAGCGTGTCTTTGTCAGGTTCCTGCTAAAATAATATTATGGCGGTTCGATGAAGCAACACAGAAGAACTGTTGAACGTCTGCAGCAGACGTGGTCTGGATCAGCAGGTTCATGCTGAGTCTGGTTTCTCATCAGAACCAGAACTTTGAGTCTGAGCATGTCTGTGACAGACGAGAGGAACACATTTGTTTCTCCTCCCTCATTTCTCATCTTTCTCTTTATTCGTTCCTCACCGTCTCCAGCGGTGAGTGTCGAGCACATGAGTCGTCACTAAAACACACCTGACGCAGCTGAGCGCGTTTGATTGAGTCGATGACCTTCAGCAAACTCTGATACCATCGAAGTTCCCTCTCAGTGTCCAGAAGCAAAATGGAAAATGAGTCGAACACTGAAATCAAGATGGACGTTTTTCCACGTTCCAGCAAGTGACAGCGAGTTGAAGTGGAGAAACTTTTGAACGAACAAGCTTAATTTCCCACAGCTGCAGCAGTCAAAGTGGACGTGAAATGGTGAAACGTCAGACGTCCATCTGTGACGCCGTGCATCAGCACCAGCTGGGTAGTGATTTATTCCACTGAGGTTTTTATTCGTACTCGTCCTCGTGCTCGTGCTCTTACTCGCACTCGGTTTTCAGATTGATTCTGCTGAGGTTTGTTTTTCAGAAATTCCTCCGTCCATCATTAAGTCCAGTGTTTGACTTGTGTTTTCTCTCTGAGGCCTTGGAGCTGTTTTTAGAGTTCCAGGGGTTGGACACACATGTGAAATGTCCACACATACACACTTACGGGGTGGAGGGGTGGTCTGTGGTGCGTCTGTATGTTCAGGACCAGCTGTGTTTCCCCTCTGTTGTTCCATATTGTCTGTCGGCGTCTCACTGGTGTGAACGTGCCTCTGTGACAGCTTTTATCATGAGCACGAAACGTGAGCACATGGTTTCCCGGTGCTCACTGGTGTGTCGCTGCGTGCCAAAGCAGTTCACACCAGCCGCGTGTCACATTCGACACGCTGGTGAGAACTGTGGCAGTGTCACATACTGAGGTTTGCAGTGAAACCTTTTTATTCATGGAGTGTGTCGGTGAAGACATAAGAATTTTGTGACGTCATCTCCTGAGCTGCACGCCAACGTTTGCAACTACAGCAACCTATATCTTTTCATTTTGAGCTATTTTTTATTTGCTGTTTCTCATCAGTTTGTATTTGAGTCCAAATCCATCAAGAACATATGAACCACTGTCTCTTTTCTTTTTGGACCGTTTATTAATAATTAATTAGTATTATTAGTAGTAGAAATAGTAGAAGTAGAAGTAGAAGTAGTAGTGGTAGTAGTAGTAAGTAGTATGTACTGCACCTTAACTGTCAGGACCCGAATCAGAATCTAAATCTGAATCTGAAAAATTTTGTTTGTCAGAGCAGCTCTAATCAAGAGTAGAAATATAATTTTATTAAAAAAAAAAAGGTAGAAAATACGATTAGCTGTACTGTGTAGAACTCTACAGTACTTAAGAAGTCGTAATAATGTCTACATCTAAGTCTTGCTATGTCAAGAAGAACACAAATATCAACATGTTGTGTTCAACCTGACCACTCTGAGGTGTGTCCAAGCCAGCGTGTCTGCGTCTGTCTGCTCAGGTGCAGGTGGATCGTGTTTTTTCTCTGAAGGATATTGTTTCTTGCCCGAGGCAGCAGATTGGCGCTCATTTGCCACCTGTATTTTTTTTTTTTTTTTTTTTTTTTACATGAGTTCAGCTGATGAAGGGAAATATGCAGAGGCCGGAGCCCCAGAGCATATTTGCTGGTTTGTGAGAGCGTACGGGTCCAGAGCCACTGCAGACACAAGGAGGCTTTGTCTGAGCAGACTCGCATCATCCGACACCCACCGACTCGCCCTCCTACTGGACCTGATCCTCTCATCGTTACACAAGATAACATGAACTAAAACAAACCTGGAAATCAGGCACCGAGAGAATTTTGTCGCCTTCCTTTTCTGTTTTCCCACATAAGAACTGTGATAAAACCCCTTTGACTTCGGCCGCCCTTCTCCTCACCTCCCTGCAGCACTTTTCTTCCACCAACGGCAGAACCGACTCAGTGACACCGTGATTTAACCTAGAGTCCCACTCCTGATCTCAGAATAAGGACGGAGGGACAAAGGACAGCAGGCGTAAAGACAGAGAGACAAAGGACAAAGGACAGAGGTACAAAGGACAGCACGGTAAAGACAGAGAGACAAAGGACAGAGGGACAAAGACAGATGTCCTTCTGCTTTTGCTAATATAAATTTAGTTGAAAACGACAGCATTGTGCTTATTTTTAACAACCTTTTAAAATACACTTTATTTCATCTGAACACGACTGGAACTTCCTGTTAAAGGACAGAAAGTCCAAAGTTCAAACCGTGGTTCAGCTCATTCCGGAACCAAGACCCCTTCTTTTGGGCAGACCATAGTTTGGATAATCCGAGGCACTTTCACATCTATAAATTTTCTTCAGATCAAATGTAAAAGTCCACAAATCCAGACCAAACAAGTTGAAAGCGTTTCGTTTGGTGAAACTTGTATTAATAAGTTACAGGAGCAACATGCAGTGAGATATTTAGTCGCATGTCCAATCAGAAAGTGTTTGAACATGAATGAATTCACACAACTTCGGATCTAAATTTGTCCGTTCTGGGCGTTTTCTCACTGAAACTGTAAACGTTGTGGTTCGACCTCGATGAATCACTGCGGACACTTGCAGCATTTCTTCAGTGTGAACATCGTCTGTGATGAGCTGGAAGGATTTCACATTTTCCACACGGTTCTCCATCAAGTTCGGCGTGTGCGTGTACATGCATGTGCCTGTGTGTGTATGTTCAATGAACTTCGTTGTTCTTTTTTTTTTGGACTTTGTAGTATGACACTATTGTGTCAGTGGTTGAATGTTGAGCTGTGTTGAGAGTCAAACAGACATAACAACACCTGATATGACCTTTGAACTTTCAGGACTTTTTCATCCGATTGTTTTTACATCTAAGATGTCACTGTGCATGACTGTAACTGAACATTACTGAACATTAACTTTCACTTGAAACCTTTCCTGTGCTACAAATGAATGAATGAATGCAGCCACTGAGTGTTTACATGAACATGAGGCTTCATGTCTGCTGATCAACATGTGGCTTTAAGTCTTTGATGAGCCGCTGATGAAACCAGAGCAGGTTGAGTGTTGGATGGAAAGTAAACAGTGGAAACTGGCAAACAAGCCAGTTGGTTTGGGGCTGATTCAGTCGAGGCGGAGATGAGACGAGATGGTGTCTCAAAAGGCCCCTTCATGGTCTCATTGAGGATCGGTGAACATCAGTTCTTCACGATCAACAAGTGTCACTGAGAACAAAACACCTGCAAGTAAAATGTCTTAAATACGATAGAACACTTCCTGTTTGCGTCATTTGATGTTCCTGTCCAGCTCCTCCCATCATAACAGAGCCTGTTCCTGTCGCTTAGCAACAGTCATCCTATCATACAGTCTTCACACAGTCCTGCTAGTAAAGAATCTTTGCCCCTGATTATGTCTGCGTCCTCCACACTGGGACTGGTCCACCGATGTGGCTGAAAAAATCCGTAGTATGTTGCCACCTTCACATATCCAGCATCACATGGCATCTCACTGTCGTCACATCATGTTTAATCATCCAACAGGTCGACCTTTCATCGGCTGGAGGTCACAAGATAGCACGTCCACTTTATTTCACATTCCATGGGCCTCACCTGGGAAACATGATCTGCAGGTTCCACCCCCGTGAATGTCACTGACCGTGTGTTTTCAGGCCGCACACAAACATGAGATCTGCTGTTTGACACAGTGAGAGCTCAGAACCAACTTCATGGCCACACAGGTCGAAGTCCTCAGGAGACGACTGCTGTTCTCTGCACGTGGGTGAAGCTGCAACCGACCGTCAAGGTGTGCACACACAGTGTCAGTCAGTTCTTCAATTATTGTAATTAGGAGGCGGAGCCAGGAGGGCGGATGATTGCACAGGCAGGAATGTGACCGCTCTCAGCCGTTTGTTCTGTGGAACCGCAGAACTCATCGACGCAGGGACCAGACATCACACATTTCAAATAGTTAAACAGCAGCCGCGGGTCGTCTGTAGATGTCTGTCATCAGACACCTGGAGAGGTTCATGAAACACAAAGTAAGCGATGCTCAACGACACGATGTGAAATCTCCATCGGTGCTGCCTCGATGATGTTTGGTGTGAGTTACTGTAAATCGGCCTGGATCAGGATGTATTGATTCAGTTTCAATACGTCTCTGTTGTGTCAGAAGAACCCATCCACAAATTCTCTGAACAAACCAGTTGTATCACGCATGAGCATCATTTGATGGCTGCATGTCAGCAGGCCCAGAGCAGGACTGGGGAGTCGAGGAAGGTCCAGGGGTCCAGAGGGGACCAGGGGACAGGAATGTGCTGGGGTTTGAGTCTCATGACCTGAGATACTCTGGCAATAATAACAGAGCAGAAGGCTTAGTGACTAATCAGGGCAAGCAGGAATGTAAGACAGCGAGCGAGTTTCGCCATGACGAGAATATTTGTGTGACTCTGTTTCTAACTTATACTGGCCTTCAGAGGTTCACAAAAAACAAAGAAAGGAAAAAGGTTCTTAACATTTGGAATGTCCCATTACAGCCGCCGGGATAATGTGAAGGGACTGACAGAAGTCCAGTTTCTCACTCTGAAGCTGCTAATTGCTTCGCTAAAGTTTCTGCCAGTTGAGGCTGAAAAGATGATGAAAGAAGAAAAGAATTTACGGATGTAAAACCAAAGGTTCATTAGAGAGGAGCTGCAGAATCACGTAATAATTATCTGTGTGTTCGTTATTACATCATATTTGATCAGAACTGTCAGAACAATATGTGTTACGTCAGAGATGAAATCAACACGCACGGCAAGTACGTCTGCGCCTCGGGGAGGAGTTTAACGCGCGCGCACACACACCAGTGGTCTGTTTGTGTCATATTGTCATGTTTCATATGTGGCCATCGGCGGTGTTAACACCTGAGTGTTCTGCACCGGCACAACTTTCAGTCCTCCGTGTCGTCGCTCGGCATCTAGTGAGTTCATGTGAACGTGTGTGACACATTCATTCTCTGACGCCTCCACAGACAAAACAAACTAAGACAGATTGAAAATAAACATCATTTCTAAACACATCATTAATTCCGTCTAATTGACTTCCAGATTACTTGCGGGGTCACGACCTCCGTCATGGCAGCTCCGAGTGGCTCTGAACGTTTTATTCTCTGCAGTGGACTTATGTTGCCTTCATGTTCTGAACACTATCAGTCTGTTTTACCTCCACATATACACCATCACTGACTGGAACAGGCAACTCACTAAAAGTCTGACAAATGTCCTAATGTTAAAACCACAACTGCTCAATGAGCATATTCGGGCAGCGGTAAAAAGAAAACCAGAATCCTTTGCTGCTCACTCTCTTGATGTAGCATTGGCTGTTAGCAACCATCATGATAATTATCTCGCTCTCATGCCAACAACATGTTCTCATCCATGCTTTTCACAAACCCTCCACAAATAAAAATGAAATACAGCTTTAAGGTAATAATATCACAGAACCAGTGAGTAGGATTTAGTGACGTCTAATGATGAGACTGCAAAGTGACCCCCTCCACTCTGCAGAGAAACTACCAGCATCCATTTTATTTTTACCTTTGTAACAGCTCTATATTCACCTTATTTCAAATATTCTTCCAGCCTTCTGTCCATCACCCCAGGGATCAGTGTGTCAGAGCGGCTTGGGCTTTATTTAAGCCTACGAATCCTGCTCATAACTACAGCAGACAGTCCAGCCGGAACGTGTTGATGTGCCTGAAAAGGATCATTAGTTCAAGCAGCCAGGTGCTTTTATGAATTTATCCTCTTTGTCTCTCAGCTGACCTTCTAACCCCGAGGGAGGGGGCGCAGGACATGCTGCACAGAACGTGATCAGCAAGTGTTTTTTTTCCCCTTCCTCTTCACATGGACTTGAGCAGAGTGTTTTTCCAGCAGCGCAGCTTTTCTCACATCTGCTCGGCATGATGTGTCTGTGCTCCGTGTCCCGGCAGGACACTCATCCACTGCTTGACCGGTGGCTCGGAGTTGTGACAGCGACCAGAGACGACCAGAGACGTGTACTGGCGACCTGGTCAGGACACAGTGTCAGCTCCAGCTCCGCATGCACTTGTTTCCCAGCTGGACACGCAGGCATCAATCTGTTCCAGATGTTTCCTTGAGCTTCATTAACAGAGCTGTTTAGTTCTGCATGGGAAGTTGTAGCGTGATAGTTTGCAAACGCAACGAGACGACTGCTGAGTGAACCCACGCTCCCATCAGCTGTTAGCTCGCTTTTACTTCAAACTGCAGTCAGATATTTTTGGGGATAAGAGGTCGGTGATTCAAGCTTCAGCCAGGTTTGTCCGTGGAGAGTTTCAGGGTGAATGAGAGTAGAGTACATTTTATTACAGTCGGCAAGAAGAGAAGCAGCAGGAGGAATCCATGAGACCGATTTGAAGCCTTCAACACAATAGAGTTTGTAGACTGATTCCACTCCAGGAGGTTGAGCTCTGAATAGGACTGATTACCTCCACCAAGGTCCCAGAGAATGTTGTTTGTTTGAGAAGAAGAATGCAGTAAAAAAAAAAAAACATTTTATCTTATCATATGTCTCCACTCTGAGTACAAACTTGTCAACAGGATTTTACACCAATTAACTGCTCCTGGAGGCCAGCAGGAGCAAAGAGAAGGGACAAAGGGAATGCTGAGACATGTCTCCACTCTGTTTGTTAGGAGACAACTGAAAGATTTTACAGGTAGAATATACTACTACATTTGTGGTACCAGATGTAAAGTATTCAGTAACCTAAGTATATATTATACAAAGGTGCCTTTGGTCCTCAGCTGCTTCTTCAGCATCCCTGTCAATTATCCTAAATAATTGGAGGAGTTGACTGATTGGTTGCTGACTCTGTGTGTGTGTGTGTGTGTGTGTGTGTGTGTGTGTGTGTGTGTGTGTGTGTGTGTGTGCAAGAGTGTTTTTCGTGGACTTGATGGTTCCATCTGTCTAAACTTGCTGAAACCTTCATCAGGGCAGGTCACATGTTTTGATGATGAACATCCTTTTATCCTCAAATGAATGAACCTGTATGAGATGACTCTTGCAGGTTTGTGTTTGACCAGCAGGTCACGTGTTCAATTAATCAGCTGATGGAGAAGAAGTTGTCTTTTTCTTTGGTGAAAACAGTTTGAGCCTCCAAACAGTGTCTGTGTGACAGAATGTTCTGACCACATCATGTCTGGATCAGGCTGCTTGCAGCAAATCGTCACGTCAATCTGCTCATTGCAGACGTCTCCGGGGAGGTGAAACATCTCTTTCCTGTCAGCTTCCTGTTGCAGTTTGCTGTTTGCGAAGCTCTCAGGCCAAAACACATAAATATAAATCATCATCATCATGTCCGCCCACATGAGAGTGTGTCATGGCTCGTTGTTTCACTTCCTGAATTCAATTCATTATTGTAGGATGAAGAGTACATGGAGGCCGGAGGGAGGTCAGTGCCCGGAATGACATCCAAAGGTCAAAGGTGAGTGGAATCAACCTGCCAGCGTTTGCTGCTCCCTCAGGTCTCCAGGTGGTGCAGATGTTGGACTTCATGGTGCCATGGAGGCCACATGTTTCTCTACACGTCACACAAGAATTCCTGATCAGGTCCCTGGTGTTTGTGATGGCAGAGCTGTGATTTGTCAGAGCCGCAGATGTCCTGCAGCTTCATGAGAGCCTTCACCTGTGGCCTTAAAAGAAGCCACTTTAAAAGCAAAGATTATTTTATCCCAGAGTTGAAATACAAAGTTCAAACTCCGTAAGCGTCTGACTTTCTCTGTGTGAGGTTTCCTGAGGATCAAACAGGCTGAGACTAGACGTTCCCTCTGGACACATGTGCCAGCAGCTGAAGACGAATGCTGCCACCTAGTGGTGGAATCATCTCAGAGGCGTTCACACCTTCTGCATATGTTTGCTAAGAGAAGTCACAGGGCTGGGATTCATCCAAATGTTCCTCCCCAGAAAACGACATTAAATCAGCTCCTGTACGTTCTTTGCTGAACAAACCTCACAGCATGAAGTCAACATCTGCCAGGAGCTCTGAGGCCCTCTGTCGAAGCCGGCACACGATGGTGTTTGCTTGGTAGAAACCTCCTGTGCATCCACTTCCACAAATCAATTTGTCCTCCGCCGAATAAATTGAGTGAAACTCTAATGACCTGCAGGTTTTCGGCCATTAGTGCACCAGATATTTCTTTGTGCTGTGCACAGAAAAGAAACTGTTCCTGCTTGAAATGTGAGATAAGATCTGGACAACGAAACCCAAACAACTTCCATCCAGTGACTTCTGACATATGGAAACATTTCCACACACAGCCGACACGTTAGACTTCACGAGGTTAATGATGTCAGCTGGAACTTCACAGAGGACCATTCACGGGAGAACCACATTAACTCTCAGCAGATCCAGGGCATCCCTGAATTATTTGACAACACACACACACACACACACACACACACACATCCTGACATCTCTGCCTGCCAGACCTTTTGGTTTTCTGTCTGTGTAGCCAAATTCTCTCAGTGTGGTGGAGAGTTGCTCTGAGAACAGAGATGCTGTGTGCGTCTTATATAATGTCAACACAATTAGCAACATTTATCCGCACTGGGTTCACGTACATCGAAAGGCAGCAGGCCAAAGCTTCAGGGGATGGGAAGAGACAGATTAGTGAGTGAGCTCAGGTGGTTTTAGTTACTCAGCAGCAGATTAGTTTACTTGTTTGTTGTTTGAACTCTGCACTTCAACTCATTTCAAAGTTCCTTCCGCCAACTGCAGAGTTCTGTACAAACTCATCGTACTTAACATACCCACCCC
>CAAKHB010005474.1:36438-56503 GCA_901007665.1 Aeoliscus strigatus
TTCTTCTTCATATTGACAAGTAGTGAATTATTTGCTGCTGACAAAGTTTTAGACACAGACATAAAAATGAAGATTAAGATTTGGGAAAATGGGAGAAATATTGAGAACTGGGTCACATGGAGGTTCAGATCAGATGGCTACTTATATCAAACCTGACACAAATCCTTTTTATTGTCTTAATCTTAAATTTCTTCACATTACAGACATTCATTACAAATATGTAATTGTTTTTTATTTACATAATTAGAAATGAATAAATATTATTGCACATTATGGCACATTAAGATGCCCCTCCCACACACACACAAACATACGCACGCAAATTTTATAAAAACAACCTCGTTTTACATTAAAAATATAAGTGCATGACAAGCCACTTAGATAATAAACAGTGACATAATACCTACATTAATAGAAATCCACTCCATTTGTGTCCTAGTTCCCAGCATGCACGATCATTAAAGTTAAACTTCTTTGATGATGTTTCTCTTCCTGTAGTAGTTTCCTGGTCAACGAGATAACACGACCATCATGATAACATGTCCAGCTTCTGATATCACTTTGTCTCTCATCTCTCCCCTGTAATTTCAGGGGAGATGTGGATATAAGGAGTCCCCCCCCCCCTCCCCAACTTTCAAGTTTTTCCAAGTTGTGGTCAAACAGTCAGCTTTTCTGATAAATTCGAATAATATTTCCTGTTTCGCTAGTGTCCAGCAGGGGGCGCTGAAAGCGACAAACGCTCCACAGATCAATCCCACAATCCTCACGCACCGGTGGTGTATTTATTTGAATGGTAAAACACAAACTCCGATACGCCAGCGAACCTGTAGCAAGTTGTTGTCTCCGAGTTCAACCTGTTTTTCACGTTCTGGATTTGCACATCTAAAGAAAACCCAGGTCATTTCATGAAATGGCTCGGTTAGTATCGGACTTGTAGGTTTCAA
Organism: Aeoliscus strigatus; assembly: GCA_901007665.1. NCBI lineage: Eukaryota > Metazoa > Chordata > Actinopteri > Syngnathiformes > Centriscidae > Aeoliscus > Aeoliscus strigatus. The sequence continues at coordinate 37,383 of CAAKHB010005474.1, forward strand.
ATTGGCAAATGGTTCTTTAACGAGCCATACGGTTTCTGTGCTAACGTGCTAACCGGACACTAGCGGCCCAGCTAGTTCCTTTACGTGCATCCGTGATCGTAGCGAGCTAACAGCTGCGGCTAACGGTGGTCAGCTAGCTGCATCGGCTATCAGCATTCCTGCAGATGAGTGACAGAAGACCGTGACGTCCAAACATCTGTTGCATTTTGTCCTTCACGTTAGAGGGATACGTAACTTTAAAGCAAATACTTGTGTTAACGAACTCCATGCGAGAAACGCAGCAGCCAACGCCTTTCACCACACAACTTAGCATTTAGCACTTTTTCGTGTCTATGATTGTGTGTTTACGTTTGGTATTTCACATAAATACTGTTCTCTGCGTGTAGCCGAGTGCCCGGTGGGTTGATTAAAGCCAGTGGAAGTGACTGTACTATTTCTGTGTGAAGCTTTATCAGTTGACAACTAACTTTTTTTTTCCCACACACACACACACACACACTTGCTGTTTCTCCAACAGTGTCTCATTTGGTGGCAGTTGACAAGGACTCTTGGAGGTCTGCTGGAATAAGTCAAATGGCCTTCTGCAATCCTGCCTGCGTCTGTCTGCTGCAAAGAACATGAAGCAGGTGTGGGGCTCTGTGAGCAAACATCATCTTATTTTGTACACACTTGTCCTGATGTGTCATATTTCCTGACGTCTGTGAAGTAGCCGTGCAGTGGTATTGTAGCAGTAGAGAATGTAGTGGTGGCCTCATCCCCTATCCTCTTGTTTTAGGTGGATATTTTAAATAAGGAAGAATTAGATAAAGAAAGGTGAGTCTGCGATCCACATCTGTGGGATTAACTCACTCATTCTGTACCTGAATACCACAGATGATCCCTTTCAGTCACAGACCATTTAAGCACCTTTCCATAACTATCTTAACCATGTCGGTGGCACTGAAATTAATCCCCGTCTTCAAACTGAGTCGCCGTTGTGTTGAAGTGACTGTTCTCTTTGCAGATTTCGAGTGCATTACAGCGTGGACAGTCCTCACAAGCGTTTGTCGACTCGCAGAAGGAAGAGTTGTTCATTGGTGGAGGTGGGCTTAAAGCTGCACCACAGAGCGTCAGATGTAGGCTGTGCCCGTGACCCCGGCATGGCCAACAAAGAAAATGAGTTGAAGTGCTCTGATGTGTGGGGCAATCACTACAAGGACTGCGGGCTCCCTGTGAACTCTGCAGAGGCCTCCAAGATGGCAGGGGCCAGCTCCAAGTACAGCGAGTTCACCGAGGTGAGCGATGGTGCTGCAGTTTATCGCTTCTGATTGAACATGTTACAGGACAACATTTGACAGATAATTTGTCTCTGGTCATTGTTTCCTGCTGTAGCTATCAAAGGACCACGAAGCTCTGACTCAGGTCCTGTTTGGAAGGAATCTTCGACTAAAAGTAGCTGTGACACTATGTAAACGAAATGCCAGTGAATTAGTGGCCTATCTGATTAGGTAAAACACTGATAACCAATACTTCTTTTTGGGAGTTTGTTGTTATTTTTCCACCATGTTCACATGACTTCTTGTTGATTTGTCAGAATTCAGGACACAGGAGTGCTGCTCGACTGCTTACCTGTCTTAACAAAAAAGTGAGTCTGGTTTGCTCGACTTAGTACGCAGGGCTGATTAGTGTAGTACAACTCTTTTAGATGAACATTCAGTACTATCTTTTTGAAAACACAAATGGTGAATGAAAATACAGATGCCCTTGTTGAATTAAAACACATTTAATCCAGACTTTACTAATTTGCTCTGTGAATAACCGGGTATTTTGTTTACGCTTCTTGTGTTTGTTCCCTGTCCGCAGCCTTCAAACTGAAGCACCATGTTTATCACTTGGATGCTGCGTTGACCTCATGCCTCAAGTGAAAGCAATTCTTGCTAGTAAATATGAAGAGTATGTGTCAGTATTTGTCTTCCAGAGAATTTTTCAGCCAGTCTGAACTTACTTGAGACACTTAAAGATTGGTAAACACAACTTTTTATGGACAGAATTCTGCTCAATTTATCCTTTCTTAGACACATCATGGTGGCTCTACACTGGGTTCGATCCGTCATCAGGAAATGGTGGCCAGAACTTTCCAACACGGAGAAAAGACTGCGGGACAGTACTTCAGAAGACAGGTGGGTAGTGCATTTGTAAAGGAAGTTCAACACTGTGCAGGTGTCACATGAGGAATGGAACAATGTTGGTGGCGGCAAAACATTGATCCTACGTCACACAGAGGCTCAAAGGGTGTTGATGTCATAGACTTCGACAAACACCTGTGACTGCTGCTGTAAACTTTGGTAGAACATTAGATAACCTGCTTCTTCTCTGCTCACCTTGATTCTTCACCACAGTGAAGCCGTCTTTAGAAGCACATCAGACAATTTGAGCTAGTTTGTCTTCGATCCAGCAGAGGGCGCTTGACCTGTTTTTCATGAACTAATGTGAAGTGTTAGTTTGGAAAGAAATGTTTTAGATTCAACACTGAATGACAGTCAGAAATAAAGACAAGGTAAGGATGCTAGGTTTGTAAAAATTTCAGTTTGTTTACAGTTGTATACAGACCAATGTCAAAAATTACAATGGCCTGACACCATCTGTCCGGTCAAAGGTCATGTCTATGACAATAAGTTGATGGCGACAGGTGTAGTCAGGAGGCTCCTGGGCGTCAAACAGTTGAAATAAGTGTCATACTGCTGAGTCACATTTGTATGTTGGTTGCAGAAATGTTGAGGTGATGAGGCAGCGACTGAAGGACTTGTGGAAAGAAGGAGCCAGGTTATGTTTGGTTCCAGGTTCAACAGGAGATCTAGCAAAGGTGAGACAATGCCGACCGTGAGGAGCTTTTTTTTGATGTATCTATTTTCAAATACACACTTCTTGCGATACTTTTTTTCTTCACATCCTGTTGCTTTTTTTGGAAACAGATGCCCACTCCCCTCTGATAAAACATATGCAGTTGTTACCTGTTCTGTTTTGTGCGTTTGTTTACATCTACCTATATCCAGTTTGACTCCGAAAAGCTTCAACGACACTTGATGGGTTGAAAGTTAAACGTAGCTTGGAAAGATAACGTTTAAAAAAAAAAAAAAGAGTCTACAAGCGTAAAAATCCAATCAATACCTTCCCTTGTTGCAGGTCATCGAGGCCTCTCTGCTGCAGCTGCCCTGACTGCTGCTGCCAAGAATGTTACCGCTGCTGCAGCGTCACGGCCTGTGTTCTGAACTGATAGTAGATAGCACCAGAGAGAGAGACTGGTTCAATCTGCCTCTTGAACTCGAACCGCTTGATCAGGACAGAAACTGACACTTGAGACAGCTGCGTCACTTAGAGCTGCCAACACGTTAGCGGGACTGGACTTCCTGCAGTGAAACACAGCGAATGACTGCTTCACATTGAAGTGGACCGTCAGGTGAGGGGGTGTACACGGGACCTCCATGAGACTGGATGTATGTTGCGCTATGTTGTGCCATGCTCTGCGTCTCACTACACCACTGTCTGCCACGGAACGCAAACACACCCGTGGTTGGATGAACGCCCTGCTCTTGGTGTTTTAACCGGCGTTCTTCGGAATGAACTTGAATCTGCAAGAGTCTTAAATTATTAGAGCTCTTAATGTTTTCATCTTGTCTCCACGTATGACGTTTGACTGTTTCATGTAAAAACAGAACAGGCTCTTCTTTTAAATCATCTTTTAAATAAATCATTTACAAAAGGTTCGATTCTAGCTTGTCTGTTCCTATTGGGTTGTTAAATTCTGAATCACAGCAGACATTTTATAACAGTGGTAATGTGGTGCTGCAAATATTGTATAAACATGCAAATTACCTTGTTTATTAAAGGTATTATTAGTTTCAAATCTTGGTACAGCATTTGTAGATCACGTACTTGCGTAGTAATATTTTGCATATTTTTTAAAGTTAAAAGAAACGAAAGAATTGGTTGAAATACCGAGTGCATCAACGAGAAAAGAATGTTTGTCATATCAATAAAGGTTGGCCGTTTGAAGTGACGTCACTCCGAAGGCGAGACAGCTGATGGGACGTCGTCTGCTCCTCCGGCCGCACTGCTCATGAGTTCATTTCGTCACGGACAGAGTTTTGACTGATTATATTTTAAAGACAGACAGACAATATGTTGCATAGGGAGAGAATCGTGATTTTATGGGGTTTCCTGCAGGCAGCGCTCGCTGTGACGTGGTGTTTCACCGACATGGAAACGGGGCCTGGCGCAGGTGTATTGACATCGACGAACGGAGATCGGTTCAAAATCGAGGGAAGAGCGATAGTTCCAGGCGTGAAAACACAAGACTGGGTGTCCACGGCTCGAGTTTTAGTGGACGGAGAAGAATACATAGGTTTCTTGAGGTGAGGAATCTCTACAGCCGAGCCTGAATTTTGGCTAGTTAGCATTAGCACAGCTAGCTGCTAAATGATTGCTTGAGATACTGTTGGGCAGCTACACCTTGAGTTTGTCATCGCCCGTGATGATTTCCAGATTTAAAAGTACACTCAGTCTGAGGTAGATGAGAAAATAACACGGTTGCTGTACAACTGCAGACCTGTCATTGAATTACAGCGTCAGTGTGGTCAACTTGGTGTTTGTTTTTGGTGTTGATAATGTTAGCTGTTGGCTACCGTTAGTGTTAACTCATGGTAACGTTAGCTGCTGGTACCATAACAACCTCAGTCACATTGGTCGAACTAAGTGTGTGTGCCTGTGTGCGTACGTGTTTCTCTCTCTCGCTCTCGAAGTGAGTTATTTTTATTGCAATGCAATGTTTTCAAGAAATGTTTAATTAATTTGAGTGCATTTTTTTTCTCTGCTGGTTATTCATGTAGCTAATCTCCACATATTGTTCCAATCTGTTTTTGCAGAACTGACGGGAGCTTTGCAGTAAATGACGTCCCTTCAGGCTCATATGTGGTGGAAATTGTTACCCCAACATACAGATTTGAGGCCGTGCGTGTTGATATCACGACAAAGGGCAAAATGAGGTAAGGACACACGAAACAGAATTTCTAAATGCAGATGACGTTCAGTGTTTTCTCTGTCCATCAGTCAGCAGGTGTTTCGCCGCATCTCATTAGTGAGACAGAGACATAAGACACAAACATTATTCACGTCCTGTCTGTTGTGGCTCAACTGGGTACTGAGTGTGTGCTTGTAACACACTTGTGCCGTTGCTCACGTGTAATAAAAAGTATTGTTAGCATTCGCTTGTCATTCACATGCTGTTTTGTTGATTATTTGTGCACTCAGTTGTTCATTGTTTATGGCCACTGTTCAAATTATGTTTTTAAGGTCCTTACCAACCTCTCTGTCTTAATGTGTGTGTGTTTCATTCCATAGGGCACGTCTTGTCAACTACATTAAGACGTCAGAAGTGATCCGGCAGCCGTATCCCCTCCAGATTAGATCCAGTGGCCCTCACAGTTACTTCCTGAAGAGGGAGACATGGGGCTGGACGGACTTCCTGATGAACCCGATGGTGAGAGTTCAGACAGACGTGTGTTGTACACGTCTGTCTGTGGAGTGGAGAAAAATGTTCGATGTACCACATTCACCCTATAAAAACCTATAAATACTGAAGTGGGACCGCCGTGTTGTATGATCGCACCTGTCACAGGTTTTATGTTCAGACACTTTCTGGCTGCTCCTGCAGGTTATGATGATGGTTCTTCCTCTGCTGATCATTGTTCTGCTGCCCAAAGTGGTAAACACCAACGACCCAGAGATGAGGAAGGTAAAACACAAACACCCGAGAGACTTTTTCTCGCATTCGACCTGTATCAGAAGATTTCACAAGGACATTTAACTAACAGGATTTAATTCACAATACTTCTTCACCTGTACATCATATAACACACAAAAACGTGTAGGTTTTCGATCTACGCAGCTTCCTTTTGTTTAACTAAAGCTGTTTTCCATTTTCCTCTGTCTTCCCAGGAAATGGAGCAGTCCATGAACATGCTAAACCCTAACCCTGAGCTTCCAGATGTGTCTGAGCTCATGACCAAGCTCTTCTCGGGCTCCAAGGGCTCCAGCAAGGCGGGCGGCGGCAGCAGCAGCAGCAAGGGCCCCAGGCCGGCTGTTAAGAGAAGGTAGTACTGTGAGCACAATCCACCGAAAGACGCACGCGTTTCATCATAGAAGCAAGATTGAACATTTTTAAGTCTTTTTTTTTTTCTCCTTTGGGTCTGTTGTACAGTTTTGTCTATTAACAGATGTTTGGAGTACAGCTTGATTCATTGTAAACAGATTTTTGTTTCTTACTGCACTGAGAGGAATTTCTTTAAAAAGCTTTTTTTTCCTTCATTTGTTGTAAACTTTCAATTTGTGATTCTAGCGCTCATCTGTCGTTTCTCTGCTAACCCTCTGCTGCTAACGCCACTACCTGACAGAGAACATATATACATACTCAGAGATTCATATTTCAACTTCACACGACTGTGAATGATGGTGAATTGAATTTTAAGACATATGAATTCTTATTTAAAACTCAAGATGAATAAATTGCAATGGTATATAACAGCTGTGCTTTTATTTCAAACTCCTGTTTTAATACTTGTGTTTCCAGAACTCACAAACTCAGTCTGTGTATGTCTGGCAGCTCTAAAACATAAAGCCTGTGCGGCTGCTGCTCAGAGTGTAACTGGCTTGACTTTACTGCAGTGGAGTGTCTGGAAAACCTCACAGGAAACGTCACAAATAAAATGTGTCTGTGGTGAACTGATGAACAGAAGTGGTCAGTGGATAATGATGTTGATTCCATACGGAAACGTGTGAGTGATTTAATTTCCAAGGAGTTGTCAGGAATTCATCTTAATGCTGAATGAATGGTTTTCAGGCTGCTGCTCTGACCTGCTGGACAAGTACATTGTTCTTTTTGTTTGATGATATAGAAAGTATCTGCTTTTTTCTTTCACTTTGAAAAGCGCACCGACTCTACAGCCTCTGCACAGCTAACGAGCATTAATTAGTAACAAAGTGACAGTGGAGTTCACTCAACTGAGCTGAAGCTCTGACCTTTGACCTCCCTAGAGGACACGAGCAGAAATACTGAGACCGGCTGCTGGTTATAACGTTTCACAGGGATAACCATGTGAGTGTGTGAGAGAGCGCGATGCAGGCCCAATTACAACCTGTGTTTCAGTGTTTTAATAGTATTTGTTTTTCACTGATCGTATTAGTACACAGACCGTCACAGAACTGTACAAACAATGAGCACAGGTTCATTCACAAAGCGTCTGAAGGAAACACTCACTGACATCACATCATACACAGTGCAGTAATTTACAGCATCACTCATCCAGCAGAGAACAGGACGGTCAGTCTTCAGCCTCGACTATTTGAATTTACATGACTGAGAATTTTGACAAGAGTAAAGGCGTCAGCTGTATCTACCTCCCACACACAGATTAGCCCTTCAAAGATCACCTACTAAGATAGAAATAAAACACTGAGTCGACATATTTACACATTTGTGGGGAGTAAAACTAAAGGTGTCAGATGTTCACCCGTGTCACTTTGTCCTGTATGTTATGGAGACATCCATGAGGCTTCAAAGCTTCTAGAGAGAGTTTGTTTTTGAGTACATTCACTAACTCCTTGGATAGTTAGAGGGATTCTGCGTTACAGGTCATTAATGGTAAAGTCCCAGTGTGCCCCATACTGCAGTTTGAGGGTTTGGTTAAGATGATAATAATGTTCAATAAATACAATTATCTCTCTGCTGGCACATTCAGGCTTCACGTTTACTGTTAAGGACTCGTTTTCCATCAACAAGCTCAAATCGCATGCAGCCTTTCATGCTGTGGATGACCATCAAGTACAGAACACCAAAGAAGTTCCATCAGGTGGTTTTAATGTTGATGTTTGGGTTCTGTCCACACCAGTACAGCTTGTCCTCGCCTCTCCTCCTCCTCCTCCACTGGCACAGCAAGAGCATTCGGAACGTCTTCTGGAAGGTCTTGTTGCAGAGCGCGTAGCACATGGGGTTGATGGTGCTGTTGACGTAGCACAGCCAGTAGCCCAGGTGCCACAGGGACGTGGGGATGCACGTGGCACAGAAGGTGGAGATGAGCACCATGATGTTGTATGGTGTCCACGTGAGGATGAAGGCCAACAGGATGGCGCTGAGCGTCTGGGCTGCCTTCTTCTCCTTCACCAGCACCATCCTCTTCCTCTTGGTGATCTGGTTCTTCAGGGTGGCGTCCATGGGTTTGGAGGTGGAGGAGGTGGAAGGGGACGTGTTTTTGGACGGCTTCTCTGCTTCAGGAGGGCACGAAGCTGCAGCTATAGGTTTGCTGTTTGTTCCCTTTGAGCCTGGTTTGAACTTATAGGAAATACACTTTTTACTGTTTTCCTTAAGAGGAGTTGAAAAATACTGATCTTCCGTAAAATCCGCCACCTGGCCGTTCTTATCATTCTGTCCGCTACCTGGTTCTCTCAAAGAGTCCTGTGGAGTTTCCACCGAAACATGATGTTCCTCCTCCTCAGATGAGGTGTAGCTGTTGAAGGAGGTGATCTGGTCGGCTTTGGCCCACGCCTCGTCAGACCTGGTGGTGGTTTTAGTGGCGTTGCTCTGGTTGGATGAGGACCAGGAGGCCTGGCTCCTGTCTCTCCGCTCTCTGGTGAAGTGGAAGCAGGAGTGAATGACTGTTCTCTGCGGTTTGGTTCCCTGTGGAACATCATCTGTGGAGAGACCCTGCAGCTCTGCCAGGTCCTTCGTTCGCTTCTGTGTCTCCTTGTAGATCCGACAGTACAGGATGGTCATCACAGACACTGGGATGTAGAAGGCAGCGATGGCCGTCCCAAATGTGATCACAGGTTCTGTCAAAAACTGGATCTGACACTGGTCCAGAGACTCCTTTTTCTCTCCTACAAAGTACTGCCAGCACAGAATAGGAGGTGCCCAGAGGACAAACGACACCAGCCACGCAAGACCGATCATGATGGCGGCTCTCTTTGGAGTCCGCTTAGCCCTGTAGGTCAGTGGCCTGGTTATAGAGAAATACCTGTCAAAACTAATGACAAGTAAGTTCATAACTGAAGCATTGCTGGCAACGTAATCCACTGCCAGCCACAGGTCACATGCCAAGTTTCCTAAGGACCAGTAACCCATCAGGATGTACATGGTGTACAGGTTCATGGACAGAACCCCAATGATGAGGTCAGCAAACGCCAAACTCAGCAGATAGTAGTTGTTGACAGTCTTCAGCTGGCTGTTGACCTTGAACGACAGCATGACTAGAACATTCCCGACAATAGTGATCAAGCTGACAATAGCGGAGACGGTTGCTATGGTGATAACCTCCCACAGGCTGTGCGGAGATGCCTGCATGTGTGTCGTGTTCACAAAGGTTCTGTTGGCAGGATCCACATCCATGGTGCTGCTTTTTCAGTGTGATGTCACTGACAGGTCAGACGTGCTCCTCTGGAAGCTGAAAAAAAAAAGAAACGTTTTATTGAGCATGTTTGACAGACAAAACAATGTATTTTTAAAATTGTTCAATTTTTATGATTTTTTTATTTTACACATTAAGACAGGTCATTTTTTCCTACACTCCGATTATTTGTGTTTGGCCACCCAATAACTCTCACCCAAAATGGTTGCGTCAAACTACATGGCACATGTAAGAAAGTCCCTGCTTTCACACACACACACACACACACACACACACACACCACCACGTGTTTAGTTTTTTTTCTTCTTTTTTTCAAAAGTAACAAACCCAATACACTTGAATAATTTACTTACAGCATGAATGCACATGTACAGTCAATGTTAGATATTTATTATGTACTAATTTAGTATTTATTAGGATCCATCAAACTCAATGTTTGGATTATTAATTGATATAAATCCTGAAACCTGATTTACCGACATGCTTGGTCACAATACCGACACACATAATTCAAGCATACATAATAATAATAATACTAATAATAATCTTTAATATTTTCGACGGATACACTCAACATTTTGACCGAAAACTCCCCCCGGAACCATACATAGGTCGTCGGACACTATTGAGTGTGACACTGGTTCAAACCAATGGTGTGTGCCACCTGCTAACCCGTCCGGGTTGAACCAACAAGGATGGAGGGCAGACCGAGTCGAGGCAGAGGTGCCAGCGGGATAAGAGGCGGCGAACACCGGGGCCGAGGCCGAGGAGGGCACAACCGCGGCCGCGGTAGGAGAGACCAACAGCGTGGCCGCGGACGTGTCACAGTTTCCGGCGCAGCGGAGTACCATCAGCCGGTAACTGACGGCGCTGCGCGAAACTGCACCCACGATCTGCTCAATTCTGTCCACTGGTGCTTCCCAGTGAACATAGAACTTTTTTTAGTGCAATAACAAAACATTCCAGCTTCTTGTGTGTAATTCGGCCTCACAAACACCCATGTCAGTGTGACATTATGTGAAGATTTGATGGTTTCCACAGTCTGATCGTCTGATCTATCCATCATCAGTAAAAACCTGCATCTACACCTCATCACTGCAAACACATCTGTGAAAGGAAAACACATAGAACAGATTTTTAGTAAAATCAAAGGATAAAAACTTAATAAAGCTAAATTTATTCAGTATAAGTATAGTACAAAGTTGGATCCTGTTAATGGTGGTTTGCAACTTGTTTATTGTGATCAAACTCTCAAATTGGTTGTATGAACGTATGAACATGGTTTAGTCTCAGCCTCCTGGGGATGCTCTTCATTTTCACAGAGATGATCTGTCAGTCCACGCCCCTGTTATTGGAACTGCAGAATAAGATGGAGACGACAGGAGCTCGGTGATTGCAATCATAGAAATCTCCTTTTGTGCTCAGGAGTTCCTTGATTGCAATCATAAATTCTCCTTGTGGCAGCCCGGTGGTTGTGGATCATAATGTCATTTAAAAAAAAAAATAGCAACAGCTCTGCTTTGTTTTTGTTTTCAGAGAATCTGAGCCAAAATACATTTTACTCCAAAGACATTTCACATCATCAAGAGAGAAACAAAATTGATGAAAAAAAAAATTAAAAAGAAATTGAAGGAAATTTGTTTTGAGCTTAGTCTGTGAGCTTCAGTCATTCTGTGAACACCATCTGTTAAACAAATACTGTACATCAAACTCTGTCCTTCACCAGGAGTCTGAAAAACTACATTTTGTGTAGTAAACATGTGCAAATTGGTCACGTGACAATTAACCCTGATGACGTGTAACAGAAATGTATGATGACCTTTGACCTAGAGTTGTCTGTCAGGATCACGACGCAGGAACTGACCCTCTCGAGGACGATGACATGATGGAGGTTTACTCCAGGAGGTCACTGGGGTCAAACTGGGACCGTTATGAGGAGTCTGAGAAGGCAGAGCTGGCCGATGATTCTCCAACGCAAAGAGGAAGTGACTTCCAAGTTCTACTGGAGTCGGCCGGTGAGTTATTTCTCTCTGTGTTCAGTTTTTGAAGTAAAAACAATGCAGCTTCTTAAATGTTCTGGTTTCTTTGCGCCTGTCCAACGTCACCGGTCCATGTTTCCTGTGAACGGACATGTCTGCATTGATCATGTGACCACTTACCTGCTGTTGCTGATGATATGTGACCTTTAACCTTTCACTTTGTGCTGATGACCTCATCAGTGGCTGCAGCGTGCCACAATGTTTATAGATTGATGATATAGTAAAGCCTTTTCTGTTATTTTCCCCCTGAACAGTGTGTGTGTGCGTGTGTGGATTAAAGGATTGGTGTGAGGGTCTTAGGCTTTTGTGATGAAATTAACATAAATTAATTTGTGCGTTAGCCTTTCTTGGATAATGACATGGAAATTGACTGCGTGTCAAATATTCCACTGAGTCCGAGCGAACTTGTGTGAAGTTGTCTCCACATCCTAATTAGTTAAAAGAAAATGTCTGTTGTCTTCAGGGACTTTTAATTGCCCTGCATGGACGCCGCTGTCAGAAGATCTTTGTTTGTTCTTTTCTGCCTCGGCGGTTTGCGTTCGGCCCTCCTGACTCCTCCGCCTGCTCTCTCTCTCTCTCTCTCTCTCTCCTCTCCCTCACTCTCTCTCCTCTTAATGTTTCTGTCCTCTAAGGGACAAACATTTATTGTCGTCTTATCAGAGCGTCTCTCAAGATGTTTTCATGTTCCAGACACGTTTATCTCCTCACATGAGAGCCAGCGCCTATCAGCTCCCCGCTCTGATTGTTTGTCCTGGTGTTTGGAGTTCCTCAAGGTTCTTTGAGGTTTATTAGGACGTGTGACGTTGCAGCTTCATGACAGATAAACTAAATCTTCTTAAAGAGTTGAATGTCAGTGAGCAGAAGTCTGTGGTCGTGTTTCCTGATTGCTGTGAATTCACTGGTCTGAGTGAATTCAAAGATAACGTGTCTTATTTCCGCTGTCCACAGTAGCAACACCGTCAATGGCTCAATCTTTGTATTTTAGCTTTTCTACCTTGATGACACTTCATTCTGGCAGCATTCACCCGTTGTCACACACACACACACACACACACACTTGCACACTGTTGACGCAGCATCATGTTCAGGATGAAAATGAATCGTCATGATCTCAGTGTTCAGTTGGCTACAGTTAAGTCCATCAGTTCAAACACACTTCGCTGTGCTACTGCGCAGTAGGGATGCTACGATTATCGATTTTTGAGCTTCTTCAAGGAAATAATCCAGATTATCTCAATTATTGTGGTTATTTTTAACATGGAGGGAAACAAGAATTTAGACTAATTTTTTTTATCTCCTATTTTTTATATCAAACATTGCTCAGGCTCTGCAGACACTGAACATACATGCTTTTTTGAACACATTTTTGTCCAAAAATGAATAAAAAGTATTATGACAAGACCATCCATTTGCGAGAGGATGTCAATATAATAGACTACAATATTTGATATATCACCATCATCCCTTTAACAATTATAAATCATTCTTTATTCAGCCATTCAACTAGTTCAATAACAATAATTACTTATTTCTAAACAGCCAAATGGGCTGTTTGTTGTCCCCAGGATGTCGGGTCCTTTACTTGTGCCTTCCATCCATGTCCATCGTTCATCAGAACACCCGTGTCTGTCTGTGTGGCTGAAATTGTTCCATACGACGACTTTATACGTTTATTTGGTGGAAACAATGGTGGAGAACTGCTTCCCTCAGTCATTGTCAGCGCTGAAGTGGCTCACGTTTATTTACGTTTTAAATCACGTCACAAGTGTCATGAGATACTGCGATTAATCCCGACGTCCCTACTGCACAGACTGCACAGACTCCAGATACAGGTCGTAAAAAACTAACGGACGTAAGAAAACAATGACTCAGCAGGTCTTGAGTTCTTATGTCTGCATGACTCCTCCCCCTCCGTGCACACGCACACTCTCCCTTTCATCCAATCCGCACACGTCCAGCGAGGTCAAAGGTCAGCACATGCTGCAGTGGCGTCTGATTCAGCGTCTCTACTGACTGAGCCCCGTGTGCTGCGTGTTCATCCTCGCTGACGAGTCGTGCAGGACGTTCTCAGTCCATTTTTAACTCCGGATGAGTGTTTTTTATTTTTTTCGTCACACCATCACCGTTGGAGTGTTGCGGCGCTTTGTCGTTGGCGCTCTCTCTCGTAGCGTGAATGCCAGAGGTGCTCTTGTGAGTTGTTTGACTCCCCGGCTCTCGTCTGTTTTTTGCCCACATTGTCAGATTAGTCATGCCGTACAGCAGGAGGCTGCCGCTCTCCAGAGGATACTTAATTGTTCGTGGGCGGCAATGTTTTTCTGGCCAATTAGCGTCGCCATGAAATCAGGAATTCGTTACAGAAACCTCCCTTTTCCTCTTCAGCAAACTTCTTCTAGAGGACCCGACGGACGTTTCCACGGAGTAGAAGTGTTGAACATTAGACAGAACGTACAAGTCAGAAGGTTCCTTAGTTTCTTTCTTATGTACAGATGTTGTGTATTTTCGGATGGAAATGTCCTCCAGCAGTGTTTTGCAACCTTTGCAATGTATCTTGCAGTTCTTCCGAGAGACAGAATCCCTGGGCAGCGAGGTCGAGCGCGCAGCTTCACCTAGTGTGGTGGAGGCGTCGAGCAGGAGCCAGATTATCTGCTGGTTTTACAACATTTCAAACAAGCAGATACAATTTGTTTCCTTTGTCACAGCGGCAGCGTGGCGTCACTCTAGAGAGTCAGCGGAGAATGTCGTATATCTCCTGAGTCACACACGTGAGTGGTTGAACTCCTTAGCTCCGTGCAGACACTCAGCCCTGTTTGATCCCGTGGGACCAGCAGAGGGATGTGAGTCTGTTATCAACGTCTAAGGTGATCTGAGCCCCCTGGATCAGCTGCTTCCAACTCTGGCCACCTGCTTTTATCGTGCTGATCGTCCGTGGACTCAGACAGCTTTCTAACAGGGCAATTAGTCTCAGCGTTGCTCACTGAGATGTTCCCAGACAGAACAGCAACAGAAGCCGCCAGCAGCGTGCAAACGGCGAGTTCTACACTCGACGTCTGACCTCACTCATCAGTGCTCAGAGCTTCGTATGCATCCACTCATACAGCTGCTTTAACTGCACAGGCTCATGCAGCGGTCAGCGTGCACGTTACACACATCATCAGGAGTGTCAAAGTCTGAGAAAAAAATCAAAATCTCGTACCAACTGTGGAATCTGTATGATTTGCACTGATATTTCAGTCCATTCATACGTTGTACCTAAGATTCTCCGGTGAGTTATATAATGTGTTTATATAACCCCGTTTATAGTCCAACTTTCTTCTGTTCACTGTGTCCAAACCCTTTGGCTGCTGCATTGACTTTAAACTTCACTCTGCCTGTAATTCTCCAAACGCCTCAAATAAACGCTCAACTGGGAAATTAAAAAGTCATTTGAAAAGGCTGAAATTCTCTTTGCCGTCAGAGCAGTGATTTGTTCTGAAGGTCATGTTGTTGCTGTCTGTTGTTATTGAGGAGCTGCGCTGCTTTTCACCAGTGTGTATTGTCATTTACTCTGATTCCGTGCGGGAACGTTTTTAGCGTCTGCAGCTTCGTCGGGGATCGAAGGTATGTCTGAGGAGCGTCATTCAGCCTTCAGGAAATGATTGCTGTCACCTCCTTTGTAACCTGAGGTGGGGTTGTTTTGTCAGGTCTCCGTCGTCGGGTAACGCACACACACACACACACACACACACACGGTGAACATGTTGTGGGCGTGTGTGTGTGTGTTTGTGTGTGTGTCTGCTTCGGGGGAGTAGATGGGCAGTTATTTACATCCAAACACGGTCATCTATCTGTACACATTAACACAAGGATCAATCGTCCTCCCCCGCAGCCATCGTTTGCCGAGGCCTCTAACAGGCACCAATCCAGCCTCCGTCATTACGAGACAAAGGAAATCACATTAAAGCGTGAGTGATTTTGTTAACTAGATTGACAAACACAAAGACGTTTTCCTAACTGAGATGAATGGTCCCGATCACGCCATTAATCCCCATGTTCCACTGTCGTTATGGATACCTGATTATTAGAACAGACAGTAGGCGACTGGCGTCAATGCAGAGGAATGAGGCTGAGGAAACGTTCGTTTGTTCCGTGTCATTAGCTCGTTAGGTGAGGTCAGTGGATAAAATTATATATATAAAATATAATATAATATATAGATATAGATAATGTAATATATAGATATAATAAGACTCGACAGCACCGCAGAACTCCTCATGGGCCGAGTCCTGATTACGGACCATTCTGTGTGATTGCTGTCATTCTAGCAGCTGAACTCTCCGTTATTGTTTAAAGTGTTGGTAATTTATGGCGGCAGTCAGGTTTGCCTTCACCATCTGTTGTTGTTTCAGTTTATTAACCTTTATTAAACCAGATAAGGACCCAGCAGAGGTCGGCAACACACGTCATCTGAATATGAATGAATATGAATGAATACCGGTTAAAAGACAGGAACAATAGATTAAAACAATAGCTTTGGTTCCCATCATGTCCCAGCTGCTGCGTCCTGACGTGCGTTTGATTAGTGTTCAATGACAGTTATAGTTATTGAACAAAAATATTTTACAGTTACAGAAATATAATTGTCATTGAAGCTAACGTGACAAAGTTGTGTTAGAGATAAGTTTCATGAATTGTGTGATTAGATGTTTTCCAATTATTTGTAACATTCAATCCCAGCAGCCGCTGATGATCTGTGTGAGACCTCGCCTGTAATTGATTCCATTTAATTATCTTCTGCATCAGAGCTCATCTCTGACATATTTTCACAAACGTTCCATTTCCTGTTCGAAGACGATGCTGGGATGTGTGTTTGGACGCCGGCCGTGTGAACTGTCGTCCTAAATGATGTTTTGGATCAAATGAAGCACGCACACACACACACACACACACACACACACACTCACACTCACACTCACACTCACACTCACACACCCCGTGAAACCTGTTCAAACAGATGTGTGCCGGCTGTAAATCTGCTGCTGTGAACTGTGACCGGTGGAAGCTGATCAACGCCTCGTTCATCCATGTGCGTTTGCCCTCTGGCCGTCAATATTTGAAGATGTTTGAATTTACAGCTCCGAGGACCCTCATGAACTGTTGCATTTCCTGCAGGAATCACAAAGTATTTCAACTCACCGGCTTTGTGCGCCGACCAGGATCCTCCAGCATCAAAGAGGCTTTTTCTTTCCTTCCCGTCACCTTCAGCCTCCCTGTGCGTCTCTCCGCTCCGACTGGAGCTGTGTGTTTCCCACTCGCAGCGTTTGCTCGACACCTTCCCTCGCCGTCTCTCTCTTCCCCTCCCCTGTTCCCTCTCACTGACTTTTTTCCTCTGCGCTCTCCAACGAGGTGAAAAACACACTTGTCAAATACAGGTGGGTCATCCCACCGTCTCTCATCCTCACCAGTTGCTAAGCACATGGAGCTTTGCTGCGAGCAACTTTCATGGGTTGGTGTAACGGTCCAGTGTCTGTGTGAGACGAGCTGATAAACGCAACAGCTGTTCAGTGTCAGCGACGTGACGAAGCTGCTCAGGTGCCTCGTTCAGACCTTTTCCACGGGAGGACGCGTCACCGGGAGCGGCTCCTCGTCGGCAGATGTGATCAGAAAGATGTCACAGAAGCTTTCTTTGGTCAACTGAAGACACGTTCAGGATGTTCTTTAAGAAAACGTCACGCAAACTTTGGTGGACTCCTGTGGCTGAGGGAGGAACCTCACAGCCACCCGGCTCCCATCATTTCTTGTCAAGCTGCTGCTGCTTCCTCTTCTTCTTCTTCTTCTTGGGATTGAAAATGCTGCTGGAGCTTTGATTCCAGCACGCTGATCAAACCACAAGCAGGAGAACGTCTCTTGTGGATGGAAGCCTCACCCTGGATCAGGGCAACGTGGGAGAGGAGGGAGGGGAGAGGTGAGGGGGAGGAGGAGGAGGAGGAGGAGCCGATGAGGTTTGTGTTACAATCTGTCTCAGGTCCGTCTCTAACAGAGAGGAGAGGACACACACACACACACACACACACACACACCTGTGTGTTGAACTCAACCTGACAATGAGTACAGTCAGATCACCAGAACAGATTTATGACCCAGAGCTGAGCAGAGAGTCGCTTTGTGCAGCTGATCTGTTTGACTGCTGGTTGTTCATGATGATGAACAGCAGCAAACATGGGAAATACCAATAGCAAGAGATTGATTTGTTATTGACAAGTCGCTGGTCGATGATAACGGTCATTTACACCCCCAACAGATCCTCAGCGGTCTGTCGTCACATGATCGCTGCTGGTTTTCTTTGGCGATATCATTCAAACACGTTTGTGAACGTCTCCATTGATCTGACTGATCGTTGTGGGAGGAGACTCAGTATTGATTAATGTGCTGCATGTTGAATACGGCATGTGTGTGCTTACACACTTTCTGGGGTTTGTGTAGTTTATTCGTGAAAGTGGAAACAGTGCTTATCGACTATTATTGTTAATTTCTTCTGGGTTTCTCACAAGGCAGCATGAATCAGCAGTTTGGGCTTTCAGGTTTTGATGGTCGTCTGTGAATGAAGGGGGAAGAAAGACAAGAATGATGTCACACGTCACATTTGCGGCTCAGCAAATAAGAGAAACCTGTCAGAAGTTGTTGACCTGGAGAACTGAGAAGCTTCGAAACCGAAGGAGGAAAACCCTCAGTGGAGTGTGTCTGCGTTCTTGTGGACATAGGAGTCGCTTTTGCATTATACAGATCCAACTCGGCTCAACTCGAACTCGGTTTTGGTTCCAGACGCGTCGCTGTCCATCACGGTTCAGCTCGTCATCGATGAACTGTTTGTCAATGTTGTCATCAAACACACAAACATCTGGTGTCATGTCTTTCGTTGCACACGTGTTGAATGAACATGAGACGAGGAGTAAAGAACGACCAATCAGACCAGTAAGACGCCGGCAGTCTGTCGATGTCACGTCCGTGTCAGCTCAGACCGATGGAACTTCACAGAGCAGGAACCAGGAACTATCCCTGTCGGAAACACCAAGAAACACCAAGAGAGAAACTTCTTGTACTTACAGCTGTAAGCTCGAAGGATCCGACCAGTTGTCCTGTCGATCTATCGATCCTCTTCTGCTGTGACTGTTTGCCTGTTGGGTAAAACCTTTCAAACTGTAACCTGAGTGAAATTTATTCTCTCTCCTGTTTTCTGTGCGCGAGCTTCAGAATATTGATAAGTTGACTATTGATTTTCATCCACAGACCATATATAACTGTGTCAAAAAACACATTTAATCCCACAAAGCTGAGCCAATTAATTCAAGGGAACTGGGGATCAGTTAGATTCTCTGCTTCAATTAAAGATAATTGTTTGTCCTTCACATCTCCACTCGGAGCTGCTGCTTCTGCTGGATGACTGCGGGTGTGTGTGTGTGTGTTGTCAGTGTCATGGTTTTTGTTGTGTATTCCATGTATTTTTACAGCTTTAAATATTTTAGTTATAATGTTATTTTCATTTTGTTTTGGTCTTCTTACTCAAGTACAGATCACATGCAAGTGGATTTATTTCTCAATCAACATCCTGCATTTCACACCCACACTTCAGTGTGTGTGTGTGTGTGTGGTTGGCGGGGGGGGGGGGGGGGGG
>CAAKHB010005475.1:34146-48750 GCA_901007665.1 Aeoliscus strigatus
TGAATGGAAAAAGTGAAACTCACCAAAGCAAGTGACGAGTGACAGACTTAGTGAGGGAGGGAGGGGGTGGGTCTGCAAGCCAGCTCGTGTCCGTATGTGTGTGTGTGTGTGTCAAAATCAGAGTGTGTGTGTATGTGCGAGAGAGAGAGAGAGAGAGATCTGTTCCGTTGGAGAGGACACACTCCACTGGCTGTGATTGAAGTATGGGCCAATTAACACGAGGAGCATTGAGCTCCAGCTGCACTCTCCTCTCCATTCCTTTGCTCCCCCACACTGTCATATAACTGCATGACACACACACACACACACACACACAGTCTTATCTTTTACGAGAGTAGCGCTATGGACCCAAGAAAATGACAGCGGCTACATGCAGCTCTGCCGTCTTAACATGTGGACAAATGAAAAGTAAGAGCGTCTTCAGACGTGTGTTTTTCTTCGCCCACAGCGTTGCTTTAATTTTTCCTAATTGTGTACCGTGGATGTGCAGCATGCATGAGATGTTTTGCGCGGAGCTGATTCAGTGCAGCCCGTGCCACAGGCAGCAGGGAGCAGCTCCATTACTCTGCATGACAGAGTGGGATGAAGCAGCCGGGCCCGATGTGGGAGAAACACAATGCTGAACACACACTTCCTGCCACACGCTCCTTCCCCGTTCACGTGTCCCACAGCAGGTCCAATGCAGCACGAGGGCTGGCACGCTGCCTCCATTGGGGTTCATTGGGGGAAAGTGCTCAGAGAGGCGTAGATGCCAGAACACCCCCCCACTACACACACTAGCATACACCGTTACCACAGGCCCTCGCCGCATCTGGAACCTGTGCAGCTTGTGGGGAAACAGAATATGTGACGCTTTTAAACATTGTTTACCGAAAATCCCAGTGACACCAACAATACTTTTTTTATTGTCGTGTTTGGAGGCGATAGAAAGTTTTGAGACTCTGCACAGCAGACCATGTCCCTCTACAGTAGTTGATTTGCCTGTAGCGACACAAAACTTCAATCCTGTTTTGCTAATCTTTCAAACCGGCAGAGTAGTCACACACACACACACACATAAATTCACACATATTCCTGTTGATAACTGAATCACACACACACATTCAGGCATGGGACGTTTGCCCATTCTCCATACTCCAGAACTACAACCCGTAACCGGAGCAAGCGGAAGATGATGATGAATGAATGAGCAAAAGCTCCTCCGGACCATGATCCGGACCAGAGAACCAAAATTTGGCCTGCCCAAAAGAGGTGGTCTCACTCCAGATCAGTCTGAACCACGCTTCAGACGTCCGCAGTTTTTGATAGTCCAGACTTTAACAGGAAGTTCAGATTGTCGGCCTCCACATAAAGGAAGTACTGGTAGTAAACATCTCTCCTGGCACAGAGCCACGACCCGCACATCTTCAGCACAGCACATCTTCTCCGTTCCTGCCGGCAACGATGAAGCTTCCACATGACCAGGGCATTGATGTGAATCTGAGATAACCAAACTAGGCTCCATTCTGGCCATGACGTGGCTGCTGCTGCTGGTAAAGTCACAACAGCGTCGTTGGCCCAGTGTGTTTCATTTGCCTTCTTCGGTAAACAGTGCTCACTAGCTAATTTCAATGCTCTGGTGCTGCGACTACATCATATTCACGCCTCCTTCCATCCAATCAATGTCCAGCAGACATAAGTAATGAGGACAGAACGTCAGCAGATCATTGGTCCACTGGTATTTATGCAGTGTGAAACCAGAACCAAGGATCAACACCAACCTCGATCCGTACCTTGGTTCAGACTGTTAGGTGTGAAAGCTCCTTAATTGTGATGTACTGGATGGAAAAGTTTGGAGGTGAAAGATGAGAATGCCGGTGTGGATGTTTTCTTCCTCATCCTCTTCATTAGCTTAGCTGTCAGCTCCACAACACTTCTGCTCTTAAATAGCGTCTGACTATTCCTGAAGGTGCTTTTAGTTTGCTGCTGGCAGCGGATGGCATGTTTGTAGGCTTCACTGCTGCTATAAATGCCACCTCCTTTGTTTCAGAAGACATACTGAAGAGGCTGAGTGGGAAAAATAATTAAACTGTAGATACAGTAAGCTGCTTATTACAATGACTGGCAAAAAGGCTGAACAATAGCAAGTGGAGCAACAGTAGGAGCTAGTGTTGTCATTTTAGACAGTAAATGATAATTGAAGGTTAATGTACCGTCGTGAATGTAAATGATAAGACATTGCTTATTTAGGCCCTTCTTGCAAATATTGTCATTTTATTTTTTTGCGTACAGTCAGCAGGAAAATTACATATCATTATGATACTTCTCACACTGCTGATGACGCCGTTCATATCATAACATCATGAATTATTCATGAAAATGCAATGGTGAGATCCTGGGACTTGTAATTCAGGACTAACATGACTATTCATGTCTTAATATCTAGCTAATCCTTCACTGTGAATTTTGCTCAGGGACAAAAACACTCTGACTAATTGATAATAATGTCAGTAACCGTCCCTCAGTCACTAACCACACATACTCGCAAAGTGGCACAATCGCACCGTGTATTTGAGAGCAAGAGATCAGCCAGGAATTTGACTTTGAAGACGCTTTTCATTTCTACTTTCAGTTGACACAGTTGAACAAGCAATAATTCTATTATATGCTAATTATTGTGTAACTGAGCTGCACTGGTACAATGTGACGAAACACAAACGTCAATGACAAAAATAAGACTGATGATATCGATCAATGTTGAAGAAAATGAATAAATAAAAGCAGAGTTACAACAGCGGGCACAGAATTGGAGTTGGATATACTGTACTGTATATGCAGGCAGTATTAAATTCTACTGCATGTTTGTGGGTTTTTACAGCTAGAAGGAGAAAATATTTGCATATCAACAAAGGTTTTTCTTTACGGTAGCAAATCAGTGAAACAGCGATCTCTCATTGTCTTTCTCCCACTCTTCGCCTTATCCCTCCGTACTGTATGTTAGCTGGAAGCCTTTTCACTGCACAGTTTTGATAATAATTTTTACTTTGGAGCACAATATGAAGTGTGAACTAATAAATATGTATAATTCATTCACAGCGTGGCTGCTTCACAGAGACGTAGGATGTTAAATAAAAGGTGCGGCGTGCTCGGCAGGAAAGTGGATGACGCGCACGGTACACTTACACACTCTCCACGCTTCCAGCAAGACTCGGCGTGGTTGAACGTCACACGCTGGTCGAGCAGAGCAACATGAAAGTCTGTGAAATACAGCGACAGGCCCAGTGGTTAACGGCTCAGAGCTCAGGACAGTGGCTACATCCTCACCAAATCACATGATGAACCATATCTGCCGCATCTTCTCTGCCTCTCATTTTCTTTGTGTCTCTCTGTCCCCTCCACTTTTCCTCTGCCTCATCTTCCTCACCTTTAAAAGAACAAAAACCCACAAGAAAGCCCTGTTTTTCTCTGTCTCCACTTCATTATCACATTCTCCTTTCCGTTCTCCCCTACTAACAGGTCTGTCTCTCCACATCTCACCACACCTCCATCTTTTTTCCCTACCTGCATCTCTCCACCTCCCTTCATTTGTCCTCTTGTTCTCATCTCATTCTGCTTCTCTCTGTCTGTTTTTCTGCCCTTCTTTCTCCAGAGCCCCCTCCGCCTCTATCCGCACATCCAATCCGCCCTGCCACTCAAAAAATGAGGCTTGACAGTGTTTGTTTAAGCCAAACACGTATACACATCCCTGTAATCAATATTTCTCTTCCTGCTTCTCCCCTCACATATTTTACACCACCTCCTTATGTCCCGCCCTGTGTTCTTCTCCTCTAACCCCACCTGGCTTCCTCCACCCTTCTATCCAGTCAGTCATCTTCCTTAAATGTACAACTTGTATTCTCTTATACATTTCCTCATAGCTTTTTGCTTCCGCTCTTTCATTCCTTCACTCTTTCTCCCATTTTTTTCTTGTCTTCTCACTGCTTACTTTTCTATCCAAAAGACTGATCAGGGTCAAAGAATTGTCAGACTGTGACAGAGAAGGAGAATCGGATGAAGATCGAGTGAAAACACGCAGACGAGGAAAACAGAGACTGAAGGGAGAAAGGGAGAGTCGCTTTAGAAAGAATAGTATGTCGGCCGGCTCCTGTTAAACAATGCAAACGTGTTTGGTACCTGAAGACACGAAAATGGGCAAACGAGATGGGGAATATGAAAAGACAGAGCACGAAGGAAGGAAATGGAGAACGGGAGGGAGGGCAGTTGGCAGCAGGAGTAAATTGAAAATGATGTGCTGTGTTTGTGTGTGTGTGTGTGTGTGTGTGTGTGTCTCATACATTAACCCCACTATCACCCAGGTAGTCATTATCTTTCTGTGTGTGTGTGTGTGTGTGTGTGTGTGTGTTTACTGTATTAACCCTCATATCTCTCTATCATTAAGTTGCTCTACAGGCATCCTGTTGCCCTGCTTTTAATGTGTGTGTGTGTGTGTGTGTGTGTGTGTGTGTGTGTGTGTGTGTGTGTGTGTGTGTGTGTGTGTGTGTGTGTGAGGGCAGTGTGTTTACAGCGGTCTTAATTGTTATCATTCATGCAGCAAAATAACCCCCTCCGCCTCCGTCTTCGTTTCTGTCTGCCATTAACGCTCTTACCTTCCTTCTCTCTAACGGCCGGTCTCTATTTTCCGTTTCTCATATCATTCCTTCTCAGCCTGCAGCCTAAATGGCACCAGCTTCATCTTTCCTGTCTTGCTTTCCTTTCTCTCTCTCTATTCTTCCCCCACCCCACCACCACCACCTGTGTTATGTATTCCCTGTCCAGTATTTTCACCCATCAAAGCAAACTTATTACCTCATGATTGCATTCATTACAGTCGTTGCTGTTATGCAATCAGTCATCAGTCTCTTTCACTCAGCTTCATTCTCCGTCTGCATCTCTTTCTGTTTCCTTTCTCCTCCCTTCACTCTTTTCATTTGACGTCCTCTGTACTGGACATAAAAAACACAACTGTATAATTCTTCTTCACTTGCTTCCTCCTCACTTTCTTCCTCTCTTCACTGTCTCACTTTCTTTCAGGCACCCTCTCTTAGTGCGATATATATCTGCCTCCCCCCCTCGGCAGGTTGCCATGGTCGCCATACCTACTCTCTCTCTCCTATTGGTCCTGGCAGAGTGCACAGGTTTGGTGGACGCTTCCCCGCACCTCCTGCTGCGGCCCAGCCCGCGGGAGCGTGATGCAGGGGCTATGATGAACTTCAACATCGCTGTGATCCACGCTGGTGCTACGGTACAGGCAGAGGCAGCGGTGGCGGGGCCTGGGGGAAGGGTGCTCTACCCTGGCTTTGGCAGGGTGTACGGCTCCCTGGGGGAGAGTGTTGTCACCCAGTGGGGCTCTGCTAACGTCATCTGGCTACAGGTTGGACACTGTCTCTTCTGTCACTCCGCCTAACTTGAAGGAACGGAATAACAATGACCATTGTTCATATTCACTCTCGTTATTTGAGCAGAATGAGCAGCACATTTTTGTATTTCCTTCAAAGAGCGTCTGTCTCTGCTCTTTGGACCGAAGCTTGTATTATAAGCGCGACACGTAGTACAGACACCCTCCATACCAATAACGACACACACAGTTACAACTCAATTTGAGGTAATCTCTGTGTTTTCTCTTCTACTTCGTTCTACCCTCCTTCCTCTAGGTGAACGACAGCAGTCCAAAAACGGTGCTGTCCCAGCTGTGTGAGCTGCTGGCTGCGCGGCCCCTGCAAGGTCTGGTTTATGAGGAGGAGAGGCCTCCGCGAACGGCCTGGGGTCCCTTGGCCCCTATGTTGGAGTTTGTCTCTGCGCAAACAGGACTGCCCATAGTGGCTGTAGGAGGGGGAGCGGGGCTGGGAAGGATGCCACAGGTAGGACGGGGGGAGACTGGGGTTTGGGGTTTTTACCAATATCGATCCCACTGCCTTTCTTCAAAAAAAAAAAAAAAACACCCTGCCAACCATTCATGCTTTGGGATCAACCAGGCTGCCATACTCAAATGAGACAATGCAAGAGTGTTGATTTAACCTTTTTATGCTCCTGTATTTAACTAATGCAGACCCTATGTGGAGGACCTACGCTGTTGTGAGATTTTATACTTCTACCGGAGCTCCGTGTTGAATCTCGCCGCCATGTTTTGTTTATTTCCAGTCATCTGTGTTGTGTGTGTTGCTTCTTCAAGCGATAACAACTGAAAGTGAGCGGATGTTGTTACCGCAGTAACGCCGTCAAACAAGATCAAGATCATTTTCCACTCACGTTTTTTGGTCAAAAATCAATGTATTTGCACAGCAGACACAGACATGCCGGTCCAATCACAGTTCTTTGCGAAGGTCTGCATAGCAGTGATGCATCGTTACATTAGAGTAACAGTACCAAATGCTGTAGGTACATGCTGGAGAAGCAGAATTTAGGCTTTAGTCGAGTGTTGGTGTTGATGCTTGGGCTGACATATTTGACACACTTAAAAAAAAAAAGGCACTCAATTGATAGACCTTCTGCCCCGAATAGTGTGTGACAAAAGCTCAGACGGTATCTGAGCAAGGGATTACGATCCTGTCTGGAGCTCTGCAGCATCCATCTCTAGATGTGTCCAAGAGAGTGTGCGTCTCCCTTTGCTTCAGTATGTGAGTCTGTGGCTGCAGCTGCTGTGGAGATTATATTGTTTGGATTTCTGCGTTGTCTGCTTAAAGTGGCAGTTATTCAACTTCTGTTTAATATTGACTGCTGCAGCCGCCAGTGTCCAAAGTGCTTCACTGTGTTTTATTTCATGAAGTTTGGTGTTCATGCAGCTGTAAAACAGGGTAGGACAACCCACACCTGCCAGGTATGGTAACTACATTCAGAATATGTTGGCTACAAAACCTGAGACATTATCAAGAAGTCACTCTTTAATCAATACAATATTTCACCTTGGAGCAAAAATTGTAATGTCGAAACCTTTGTTTTATATAATTATAACATGAACATTGACTGATATTGATTGAAGTTTTACATTTGGAGTTAAGTGATAATGATGTTCTTTAAAGACTATCAAGATTTAATCAGCTTATTATTGAAAGACGCAATCTTCAGCAAATATGTGCATCTGCTGTCAAGCTCCTGTCGTATCAAAGTGGTCAAGATCAACACTTTGCATTGCCTCATGCATCATGGGTACCTGACCAACCCTGACAGTGAATGCCATGCAGGTTTCCTGCCAAGAAAAGCAGTGGGATCCATAATATTGTGCTGGTCATGTTTGAAGTGTGTGTGTGACTATAAGTGAGAGGCACAGACTGCCTTGGGGGATCAGAAGGATACAGATGTCTCCACATGTGGCCAAGAGTCGTGCAGAGTCGTGCACTGTTTGTTACGTATGCATTGCATAGTATATTGAGGCAGAATGGATCGAGAGCACCAAAGTCTAAAGCCCAATTTATTCTTCTTCGTTGAGCTGACAGACATGTTTCATTTATTCCGGTTGTCTTTTTTTTTTCTTTCTTTCTTTCATTCTTTACTCCAAGTGATAGCGATAGTGAAAGTGAGCGAAACCAAAATCGTATTTTGGTTTCATACTCTCGGAAAGTCGCAGAGGTAGGGATGTCAAGTGATGCAAATCACAGTTGTTGCCGTCTTCGGAGGTTCACATAGCCGCGATGCGAGTTATGTTCTGAAGAGGTCCAAGTCAGGCTACGCCGTATGCTACACCGCTAGCAATACGTTGACGTGGTAGGTATTCCATTGAGGTGATTTAGAAGCATAAATTGGGCTTAAAGAGGGATAATAACTCATAATAACTTGCAGTGTCACCAAACACTGTAGATGTTTTGGTGAAGAAAAGGGTTTGGAGACGTGCCAGTGGGACAGAGGGGAAGGGTCAGGGTTGCTGATCTGCTGGATCTCTGTCGTGTTTGATCTGTAAATGGCACCAACTGGAGCTGTTGCTCCGCCTATGATGTTCCTGGTAGGAAAGCAATGAGCAGACGTGGCTGTGTGTGTGTGTGTATGTGTGTGTGTGTACTGAACTATAGTAGGGGTGTGACACACAGATTTCTTTTCCCCCACCGAACAGGGCAAAAAAAGGCAGAAAAAATCTTTGCATCTGCGCTTGTAAATAAGTAAATGCTTCAACCATTTACTCTTGAGGAATTAAACCGCGGCACTTAGATGAACTTCCTTTGAAGACGCAGTCTTGCCTAGTCCTCGATCCCCTCCTATCCCCTGAACAGACTTTTTGGAAACACTCCCTTCTGGACTTCATGAGACAATTTGTGCGACAATCCAAGCTGTTTTAGCCCCGTGGCTGCAAGAGTGCTACTGTTCCATAAAAACTTACAGCCCCACGATGCCTCCATGCTGTGCATAAATAAAGACGCAGAGAGAGTCAAGACAATTGTCTATACAATGGAAAATGTCTGTTTTACTAGTTTTACTAGTTTTACTCTGTTTTAGCCGTATTACAACTACCGGGTGACTAATTTCACATTGAGATGTTTTAACCAAATCTGCTGCTGTCTTCCCCAATCAGGAATCAGGTTCCATCTTTCTCCAGTTCAGCTCCTCTACTGCCCTCCAATTAGAGGTCATATTTGAGGTGCTGGAGGAGTATGACTGGACAGCCTTTTCTGTGGTGGCCACGCGTCACCATGGCTACCAAGAATTTCTGTCGGTGGTGGAAGGGCTGACGGACGGCTCGTTCATCGGCTGGGAGAAGAAGAGTGTGGTCATCCTGAACGTGACTGACGACCCTGGGGGGGCCCGCACCCGCAGGCTGCTGAAGGAGAACGAGGCGCAGGTGAGACAGGGGGGAGGGAGGGGGGAAAGGGGGGAGGAAAGGGGAGGAAGTGCTGCAACTATCAATGGGGGCCCCCTTTCTTACAGGTGGCTTCCCAGCTTTTTCCTTCCTTCTTCATCTCTCCCTGTGCCCCCCCACATCTCTCTCTCTCCCCTTTCTCCTCTATCCCTCTGTTCTTCTCTTCCCTTCTCATCTACTGAGGCATAAAGAGTTCATGGGCGCAACAAAAAAACACAAGTCAATTTGATTTGCTGACAGCTTGTTGTGACATTGTACAAAGTGTTATGGACTGTGAAGTACTGACAAGGATATAACCACTTAACACACAGCTTTTCCCTTGTTCCCTCCTGGAACACTGCACCGTTCTTTTGTCATAAAAAGTTAAATAAGGACTGAATCTCGACGTGTGACAACTTGAATACCGTTGGTTTCTGTGAAATAAGTTTGAGAAGATTGTCGCGTTCTCGCTTAATTGTGAAGTAGTTGTGACATAAAAATCACACATTCCATATGGCCACGGATGCATCATCGAAGGAGCGACGCGATATAAACGAGGTTATGGGAACTACGTGTTTTCTTGCTGAGTCGACATATTGGACACAAACTCTTCAAAGCAAAGTGTTTTCACACGTTTTCACATCGCCAGCCTTTACCAGATTAACTTGGGTTTGGTTTGTAGCGCTGGTGTATTGAATTCCCTTGTTTGCCTGCTCCTTCTCCTTCTCCTTGCTTGCTCATCCACCCCTCCTCTCCTTTCTTCTTTCAAACCCACCCAGTTCCCCTCACAGTGACTTTTTTTTTTATCTACTTGGTGTTTGCCCTCCAACTCCTCCTTCAGTCCTCTCCCTTATCCTCCCGTAAACTTTGACCCCTAGATGATCCTGTTGGATTTTTCACTCCCCTCTCTGCGATCCTTTGCCTGGAGACGGGTTCACTCTCCTCTGCTGCCTCCCTGAGCTCCTCTATGTCTATTTACATTGTTGGGTTTTTATTCCATCAGTCCACTCGACCATTCCTCTCACTGCATGGTTACAGACGTCTCTCCACTGGCTGAGTTGAGTGTCGGTCCCAATGTCATTGTGAATGTGTGTTTGTGTGTTTGTACCTGCAAGTGTGTGCATGTGTATTGGATTTCTTAGTGTCCACTCTGCTTGTGTCAGTGTTAATAAAACATACTGCCTGCAGTGTGTTGCCTTTGTGCAGTTCTTGCATTTGAACCCTCTTGCTTTTCCACCCCCCACACCTCTTTTAGCGTTTCTCCACTGAAGGGCAAATGAATGCATGTGATTGTTTAGTGATGCTGTGTGTTTGCGTTGTGTGCTCCCTGTCACATACGTTTTATGGTAATGTCTTGTACATAGATGGAGGTTTGGATCGATTTCTACTGGAATCTCTCACTGTATATCTTTTGTTCCATTTCTCTTCCAGCTTCTTGCCTTGTCAGTATTTCTCCTGCTCTCTCGCTTTCTGTTGTATGTTCCTCTCTTTCTCCATTCTCCGTCTTTAGATATTGTGTGTGTGTTTGCAACTCGGATTCTGTCCTTCCCTTCTTAATTCCGTCTCCCTTTCTGTCTTTCACCATCTTTCTCCCTCCCTCCTCCTTCTCTCTCGCTGTCATTCCCTGCCTAATTCACTGCAGGTTTATTGGCATACATGTAGGGTTGTTTTGCCAGGCCATGACTGTTTCAACATTCAAAGAAGGTGCAATTCTTTCAATCTCCAGTCACCTCGACAGACTCGCCTTGGTCCCTCATTCCTGCACTCGCTGCAGACAGATCATCTACTGTCACAGATGTGGTTCTGTGGTTCCCTCTCTCGCTTGAAAGTTTTTTTTTCCTTTTTCTCCAACCCCACTCATCAGCCCCCTTCTTTCACAAGAGTCTCTTATCTCTCTAGGCTGTGAATTTCCCAAAATATGTCATTTTTTTCTTATATCTAGTTTGTTCCATTCTATGTGGAGTTACACAGAGTGTCCCTGATTTATTCCCCCCATGTCCTTGCTTTGCTTAACAGCATTTCCTGTTACACACGGTTGGTTATTTTCATAAACGTATATTTCACCCTCTCATTTTCAAAACTAACATCATGCACTGCACAACTGTCCATTTTCAGATTACCCATGTATATGTGCTGTCAAGAGCATGCCAGACCTGTAAGGGGCAGTGTAGCCAGAACCTCAAGCCAACATTAGCCAATCTGAATCCCGAACACAGCAACAAATCGCTTCACTGCTCAGAGTTCACCCAGTTCAGAACCAAAAGCGACAACGCTGGCAGCGACAAGGACCGGCTCTTTGTGTTGGAGGGTAAAGCTGACGCGCTCATTCGTCTCTGCTCCTCGACATAATAGACCAGCTCTGCAAACGCAAACGGACGAAAACATCAATGCGACTGCTGCTCTGAATGCGTCCATGATCATCATCGCCTACTGGAAATGGAAACATGTCGCACTTTTGGGGTTTCGGCACACAAGTTCTGGCACACAATTTGACGTCTGCTGTGTGAAACTCATTTTCTCTGTTTACATGGAAACATGCAAAGAGTTTAACAAAATCTCCACCCTGGCTGGAGTTTCAGAGTTTCAATTCTCCATTTGCGTGTAAGGCCCAAAAAAAGGGAAACGTCTGTTTTTCCACAATAACCATGTATGTGTAAATGGGTCCTTAGTCTCAGCTCCACCCTGCTTTTAATACCATATGGCAGCTTTTAACCTCGTCCCCCCCGTGTTTTCCCTCAGGTGTTGCTGGTCTTTAATCAGCACCCTCCGTGTTCATCCACCAACAACCGTTGTTGCATTTGCCTTTTTTGTTCCACTCCTGATTTCATTATTCATAAGTGTAGCTTGTTTCAGGCCAGAGCTCATTAAGCACTGACCCTCATCGCCTCCCACACATCACATACAGCCATGCACTCCTCCTGTTGCTGCTGTGCCTACATCTCAGCCAACGATTCCTTTTCTGAATCATACGCCTGACTTCCATGAGCCTTATCGAAACAGCTTATAGCTATCTCTCCTCTTACCTCCCCCAGTACCCTTCTATTTTCTTGATATGGCCTTGCCTACCCACCCTCCTCCCTCCCCTGCTCAGGTGCACCTCTGCTCCAGCTCTATCTTTCTCCCTCACTTCTCCAACCCTGTCTCTCTCCACGTCTCCCCTGTCCCCTCCTTATCTCACTAGCGTGTATGTGTGTGTGTGTCTCCCCCCGTCCCTGTTCCCTCCCTGCTTTCCTACTGTCCTCCAGGTGCGCTTGCTGTACTGCTCCCAGGAGGAAGCCGAGCTGGTTTTCCGAGCTGCCTGGGCCGCAGGTCAGGCTGGAGCCTCGCACATGTGGTTTGCTGTGGGGCCATCTCTCTCAGGTTTAGGCATGGAGAGTCTGCCCCGGGCTCTGTTTGCCGTGCGGCCCCAGGGATGGAGGGATGAACCCCGCCGAAGGATTGCTCGGGGTGTGTCCGTGCTAACGCACGGGGCAGTGGCGATGCGCAAGGATTACGGAACAATTGGAGGGCCGAACTTTGTCACCAACTGCATGACAGATGCCAATCAGACCCAGAGACTTCGGGGCCGGATGAGGTGAGAGGGAGATAACCGAAAAGCTCTATGTGAGTGGGAAGGAGAAATACAAGGTTGATTATTGACAGAATGTAACAAAATGAAGGGGTCTCTAACACCTACCTTGTTTGGCCCAGATTATCAGACTGAACCATGGTTTGAACTTTTTGTGGTGAGAAAGCTTTTTTTTTGATGGTCCAGACTTTCCGCCATTTAACAGGAAGTTTGTCACTGGTCTCTCTCGGCGTAGAGCCATGGCCCGCAGCATAGGTTGTAGGTGTCCTTCCTCGGACATTCATCCGAATAAGAACAAGACAAACGAACTAGGCGCCATATTGTTTGTGACCTTGGTGCTGTCACGATGCGTTTATTCATTTGCCTTCTTTGCTAAGTGGTAAAAGGTGCTAACCAGCTCATTTGAGGACGTTGGTGCTGCGACTACGTCATCCGCACACTTCCTTACAGCTGATCCAAGTCCAGTGCATGGAAACGCAGCATACATACTTAATGAGGACAGAACATCCGTAGATCCTTTGGTCCGTTGGTATTCATGCAGTGTGAAAGTTGAACCAAGGCTCAAATGTATCAAAACACCTTGCTCTGGTCTCTAAATCTGGAGCTGGCTATCATCCATGCAAAATACACGTTGTTGGTGCATGTAGTTGGGCGTTGTTGAAATTACCCCAGCATCTGTAGCAAGCAGACCATGTCTCATGTATATTAATGAGCGAGGTTTAATAAGTTCCTCATAGTTTGTGTAAACTGACAGCAGTACACTCTAACAGGTAGCCCAAGGTGGTCTTCTTCAAACATTTTACCAGCAGTCAGTCTTGCTCTGTGTGTACACTGCAGACATGTTACAGATACATCTGTTTGATTAGAGTGGACATACACCAAGGAGTTTATTGGTTCGCGTAATTTCAGTGAAGAGCGTGACAATTCAATGGAAATTTTGTCTTTTGTTTTATACACTGCAAACGGAGTGAAATAAAGATGTTATTCATTTTTTGCACTGCTATCTGCTGTTCACGGTGTGTAACTACAATCTGCCGTTCTGAAGGCAGCATGTTGACATGAGAGGACGATTAGACCGGTGTGATTATTATCATCAGCAGATGAACTGGAGAGCTCACAGCCGATACCGAGAAGCAGTTGTTTGCCAACAATTCTGTGCGTCTGATCGTTTGTCTGTCGATAAACCCATAAAGCCTGACAGTCATCATGGCGTGGTGCTGTGATTACGTATCAACGGGAAGAGAACGACACAGGCTCTCTTGCATTAAAACTGTTTCTTCAAATCATATTATTTAAAAATTGAGACGTGTTTTCTGTCACATACTGCCTCCTCCTCATATCTTCATTCATGGCCTCACAGGTATTTCAGTAACATCACCCTTGGTGGCCGAGACTACTCCTTCAATAGTGAGGGATACCTGGCCAACCCCTTCCTAGATGTCATCTCCTGGACACCTGGACGAGGATGGGAAGATGTAAGGACTTGACATTTGTTCTTTGTGTCTTATCATTTGTTTGCAGCTTTGACTTGCAGGTGGGTTCTTGCCACCTGCTTCCTAAGCCCAGGGAAATTGGTGTATTGTTCTCTCTTTTTTTCTTTGTTTGTCTGTTTATACTGCTGCAAGAATCCAGACATCTATGTGTTGTAACTTTGCCCTCTCTGAGAACAAAAAGTGCAACAGAACCTAGAGCGCTTTGAGCTGATGTTCAGGCTTAAACTCGCCATGTGGGCTCCATACATGCATCTGTGAGGCTGCTAGAATAAAAATTTAACTGGCGTTGGTGCCGGCGGCACAGGAGAGAAGCAGGCTGTTGACCATTTGACCGCACTTTGTGTTGTCTCCTTTGCTGAGTTGCTGCTGTCTGTTTCCTTGTTTACTCACATTCATACACTATATGCACTAGGGCTGTCAAAATCGAATTGTTTTTATTTTAAGAATGAATGAATTAATGAATTTTTTTTTTTTTTAGTTCATTACACATCCACATCCACTGATGTTCATCCATCTGTAGTCAAGGCGATTGATTGTCCACTTTTAATGTGACGGATGTTGTGACTAATGGTAGCTCAGAGGGAATAGTGAAACTAAACTAGCTCCATACTTGTAATGTATGAATGGAATGGAATGGAGGTGTGCATTCAGGTTCATCGTAGTCAAGTGATGTTTTAACGATGCCTTGTGGAGCTGGCACATAACATTTTCCCTAGATGTTTTTTTTACGTTCTCTGAAGGAACAGTTTCCACATGGTGCCTTT
>CAAKHB010005475.1:57166-69471 GCA_901007665.1 Aeoliscus strigatus
CCCCCGCCAAGCAGCTTGTGTCTTCCCAACTTATAGTTTTACTCTGTCAGCAGACTCTGGGCTGCAGTGGGAGAGCAGTGTTATTGGCCTATGGACTGCATTGAGATCATTGTTAAAGAAAAATAAAAGAAGACTGGAGAAACGGTGTTTATGGACTTCTGGAGAATATGTTTGCACCAGTTTATTTATTTTCACTCCATATACAACTCATGTCATGTTTCTTCACTGTATAACATGTTTTCTCACAAAATAATGCAGTACAAATGTGTGATTTTTTTTTAAATGGGACAAGAAATATTTACATTTACATGTAAATATGTGAGATTATAGCCGACTAATTTGTGTCTCCAGTCCCTTACGGCAGGTTGGTGTCAATCAACGCACAAAACTAGTTATGGAGTGCCACAGTTGTCATTGCGTCGCACATTGCCCTATTGCACGAGTGTAGTCCTGACGTTGTCGGTTTCCCTCTGAAGAGCCCTACAGTCCTGCAGTGTGGGTGATGATGTTCGTCATGTGCCTGACCGTGGTGGCTGTGACCGTCTTCATTTTCGAGTTCTTCAGTCCTGTTGGCTACAACCGCAGTCTGCAGACTGGCAAGAGTAAGTGATGGATCGTTGCTGTCTGTGTCACCCGGCAGTCTATCGCTGGCGTGAACCCTCCTCGTGGATATTTGGTTTTGCAGGCTCAAGCATTTGTCATCAAATAATCGTCATATTCAAAATGAACTGATGAATATTTTGCCCTGAGTCCTTAACTGTGAGTGCATTGAAGAGGAAATTAAACCTACAGTAGGTTGAGCGGCATCAAAGTATTCTTGATATTGAAGCGGGCATTTATTATTCAAGAGCATCGTTTTTAGCCCTGTGATATTCAGTGCCGCCTTGGTCCAATACCCGACCCAGCTCGCCTCTTTTGCTGCATGATTGCTGTGCTCTACATAGTTTAACTCTCTGTCGTCTTCCCGTCTGTCCCTCTCATTTACTGTCTCCTTCCTCTTTTATTCCTGTCGTGAAATGGCAAAGCGTTTGAGCTGCTTGAATGGCGATTTGTGCCATGTAGTTTAATCATCTGTCGTGCAGGAGCCAAAGTGAAAGCTGCCGTCCTCTAAACGTATAGCCTCTGCCTTATGAGCTTTGGTGTCAAAAGGCTTCGCCAGGCATTTTTATATACTGTAAATCCATTTTAAAGATCATTCATGGCGTGCGAAAGCTGCTCTGCAGTCACATTGTGCAAAGGTACCGCTGGATTGACGTCTGGCAGTCATCAGACCAGAGGCTCGTCAGCTACATCATAAAACTTGGAGCTTTTGTCGAAAATTCTGCTTTGAAACGAATGAACGTCTGAACTCATTAATGATGTGTTAGAAAACACAAATATTGGTTTCTTAACCCTGAAACACTGACGGTATCCCTGGCGCTACATTCGTGCTAGCATACCGTAGTTATGTGACTATTTGCGTAGAAAGCGTGAAGCGTTACTGAAAGCTGGGAAGTGGCACTCACTTCCCCTGAAAGTTGAGGAGTTTCACTTCACAGCCGAGTTGCGGTCATTACGGTAATGACTCGCTGGCTTCTGGCAGCAGAACAAATGGGTTTACCGTAATGACAGCGACATGCCTGCTGTCAACCGATGGAGGTTTTCTCCTTCGCCAAGCTCCTCCTTCACACCAGGTGGGAGAACCGTGTGCAACTTCTCAACTTTCAATGACAATTAAATGTTTTCTGATAGCGCACAGTCGCGTAATTACAGTACTCCAAAGTATGCTAGCGCTAATGTATCGGCAGCTGTCAGTCCTCGACAGTTCCTCCAGTCGTCATGCAGCAGCCCAGACTCCAGACACGCCCACCACTCCATTGACGTCCAGAGAAGCGGGGCTTACCTGGAAGTGACATATTTTCCGCTTTTATCCAGTCGGCGTGGAGCTTAGCTTAGCTGTTCTCCTGAGTTGTCCCATAGAAGAACATTGAAGCTGCTTCAGACTGGCAACACACAGCTGATTCTGAAGAAACTAGTCACGGAGTTGCTAGCACACTTTTTAATAAATGAAATGAAATACAACAGCACATATTTGACCATTCATTTCATGACATTTTACAGGAAGCAGTGCTTCCCTTAGTAGTCCCTGACTCAGACGTCCTTCTTTTTGTCTTCTTTTCTTGTGTCTTTGCTTTCTTTTTCCCTGCTCAGAGGCTGGAGGGTCGACTTTCACCATAGGAAAGTCGGTATGGCTTTTATGGGCTATTGTCTTCAATAACTCCGTGCCCGTGGAGAACCCCAGAGGAACCACCAGCAAGATCATGGTGCTGATCTGGGCCTTCTTCGCCGTCATCTTCCTGGCCTCGTACACTGCTAACCTGGCTGCCTTCATGATCCAGGAGGAGTACATCGACACAGTGTCGGGCCTCTCGGACAAGAAGGTACTTGAATACTGATAAGGAGGGAGAGCAGAAGGGGATTTAAAGTCCTAAAGTGAATCAAATCCCATGAAGTTGGATGTTAGATCGATTAAAAAAGAAATTAGAAATGACTGAAATCTCATTTAACGTGATTCAATTTCCACAGTCCTTAAATAAAGTTACATACCGCTCCCTTGTAAAAGATGTGACACGACATGGAGTGTTTTAAGTTAGTCTGGAGAGTGGACAGAAATAGGTCAGACAGATTGGTGTGCAACCTGGCGTCTCTCATGCCCCCTCCTTCTCCCTCCCCCACCTCCCTTTGCTCCACTAGTTTCAGCACCCCGAGGAGCAGTACCCACCTCTGAAGTTTGGCACGGTGCCCAACGGGAGCACGGAAAAAAACATCCGCTCCAACTACCCGGACATGCACCAGTACATGGGCAAATACAACCAGAGAGGAGTGGAGGACGCCATATTGAACCTCAAGACCGGGTCTGTTCCTCCTCTTCTGTGTGTTTGTCACTCGCTGGATTTTACATGGACGTGATGGTGAAGTTGCGGCTGTTTGTGGATATGTATAACAGACAGAGCAGAGCTCGGAACTTCGCTCCGTCCAGCTCTTATGATAAGCGGTCTCATCAGCCCAAAAACACAAAAACACCGGTTTGTGTTTTGTACATATCAACCATGTTAGACAGAAAGCTGAGTCAAAACTGATTCTATGCCCACACAGAGATGAGTTCAGATGCGATTCCGGTTTCATCTTGATGTGGGCCTGGTCTAAAATGGGACTGGCCGTAGAGAAAGACTTGTCACCATCAATACAAGAATCAATTTCCATTTGGCCCACGGCGATCTAGCTTTATTCCTCTTGCACAAAAAAAAGTACACCGTAGTCGGATGTCTCTCTACGGCCGAGCTCCAAGTACACCATCG
The DNA here is from genome assembly GCA_901007665.1 of Aeoliscus strigatus. Lineage (NCBI taxonomy): Eukaryota > Metazoa > Chordata > Actinopteri > Syngnathiformes > Centriscidae > Aeoliscus > Aeoliscus strigatus. Next base: position 60,505 of record CAAKHB010005475.1, read on the forward strand.
CTTCCATGTCCTGCATTGATGATGTGTTTGTGCTGCGTTTAAAAGGATGACTTTTGTTGCTATGACAATCACGTCGAGGAAGTGCTGAATTGTAAAGGAAACTGACGGGTCAAGCAGACCAGTGCAAGAACTGTCTAGTGGAAAAACAACCTTGACCCATGTTGTCTTGTTTTTGTTGCTATTTTGAACATCAGAAGCCGTGTGTGTTTCATACCTTTCGTCACACTTCCTACTCTCCTGCACAGATTTTTCTCACCTTTACCCTCCGTCTGGCCACCTTCACCGCTGTCTCCACCCACCCACACACTTCAAGCAAAATTTCCTTTTTCCGCGTTTCTCATAGAATCTCCATAGACCGTCATGTGTCGGATAATCCCACTTTACTTCATTCTAAGCCTCTGTCACGTTCCTCCTTGCACATTGCCATGACGCCACAAGTACAACATGCAAAAAATGCGAAGCGGTTCCTCTTCTGCTGTTGTTTTAGTCTGTCTCCCTACCCTCACTCCTCATCTGCCCTCATATCTCACCAATTATAGTCTCCCTTTGCCTTTCTTCTTCTCTTTTTTGGTCTATTCTTTCCTCTTGCAGTGTGCTCTGTCTGTGTGTCTGTATTTAAACTTTATAATCCTCATCACTCTCTGGCTCTATCCCATGTCTTTTCCCCCTGAAGTGTGTAAATCTTCCCCTCCTCTCTCTCTCTCGCGCTTTCTGTCACTGTGCTCTTCACACCTTATAAATCCCCTTCTTCCTCCTCCCCTCCTCCTCTTCCACCTCCTTCCCCGCGCCGTCTTACTCACACATATTTCCCTGATCTCCGCGTTATTTTATTCTCCTTGTTTTCTCACTTTCCCCCCCAAAACCTGCTTTGCTATTCCACCGTTCCTCCCTTAACTTGCCATGATTTAACTTTTCATGGCCTTTCTATCGAGCTGTGCACCCTTTTGTATATTTGTGCACTCCTGTTCTCTTCCTGGGAACATCACAGACCTCTACCGTCATATCTCCTCCTCATGCCTCAGTCAGTCTCTCCATTCCGCTGCTCCCTGTCCCACATTAAATGATGAATGAATTCTCTCTTCTCTTGATCCCTTTACAGGAAACTGGATGCTTTTATTTATGATGCTGCAGTATTGAACTACATGGCCAGGAAGGACGAAGGTTGTAAGGTGAGGGCTAAGTCACGCAGACAGTCCTTCGCTCCTTCACTCACACTCCTTCGAGTAGATATACATAATCTCAGTCTTCTTTATTTGTATTTTTTTGTAATATCTACACATTGTCCTCTCTTCAAGGTGATGACCATAGGCTCGGGGAAGGTTTTTGCCACCACAGGCTACGGTATCGCCCTGCACAAAAACTCACGCTGGAAACGTCCTCTTGACCTGGCCCTACTGCAGCTGGTGGGAGATGGTGAGAGCTTTCGAGCGGGGAGGGTTGAGATGGAAATAATTAGAACAATGGCGGGGCAAAGGAAAGGTTATGGGTAAAATGACAGCCTGGAGAAAGGAGTGCGGGAGTAGCACGGGGGTGGGGGGTCGGGCTGAGGACACAGGGGGTAGATGACTGAGTGGATGGGGTGGCAGGAAGATGTGGAGGGAGCGATGGCTGTAAGGTGTTTTGACTGTGACAGAGGGAGTAATGGTGTGCTAGAGAGGGCTGATGATGTTTCTCGAGGGCTTTGCAGGTCTCTTTATTTGCTGACTATGAGAGTAATAAAGGAGGAGGTGGGATCAAGGATGTTTGCTCATTTCAACAAAATAACTGGATTCTTTTGGTTGAAGTGCTTATGCCTTTTCTCTCTGCTTCTTTGCTCTCAGTACAACTTTTACCCGCAATTCTGTTTCCTGCTTGGGTTGGTTAAAAAAGTCAGGGGAAAAAACGATTTATTGATATGAGCCAGTGATGTAAAAATAAAAGAAAAAGGATCAACACAACTTGTTTCTGGACAGATTCATCACAGTTGAGCTGGAAATACGCTGATGGTGAGATCGGCAAGCTGAAGCACGTATTGAAAACAGATAATTGAATAATTATTGGCCACGGGAGCGTTATGATGATGCACTTTGCCTGCTGTGCACACTGGTGTTAAGGATTAATGCATGGGAGGAGGTATTTTTTGTGAGAGCATTGTTTTTTAGCAATAGTTTTCGGTGCACTAATGCCTGATTGTCATTTTACACCATCCACCACACGCATTCATTGTCTCAGTCGGATGCTGCCTGTTTGGCTTTTCCTCGTGTTTTAAATCAGCTTTGCTTACACTGTTGCGGACAAAGCCCTTTAGCTCTTTCTGGCATGCCAACACGTGAGCTGCTTACACACTGATAATGCCAATTTGGTGCCCAGATCTATCAAATAAGACCGGCGTCTGGAGCTGAGCTGGACCTAGAAAAAGGATGTGCGCACAACAAAACCAGAGACCTCAGACGGCTTTGACATGCTGTCTGTTGTTTCTTTTAGGTCTTGCTCATTGTGCGCCGTGCACACCCCTGTCCTCGTCTGCTTTTGCAGAACCTCAGCTGTGTACGGCGGCTGGATCTAGTTACAGGGTGGTATTGAATGCGGACAATTCTACTAGTGTGAAGGTATTATTGGAGTGGATTACTAAGAAAGAGGATTAGTTTTGGTTGGATGTGGAGGGAGAGAGGGCTCACATTCAGCATGGCCTCAAAGGCTGCATCCGCAGTCACCCTGTGGCTAAAGGACTCGGCATCGCACCTTCGGCGGGGTGAAATCATGTCACAGTGTTACATCATTACTGTACAACGCCGCTTTGAGTCACATCGCTTTACAACTGCATCAGGATTTAGAGGCGCGGTAGAAGAGTCCGGCATTGCTCCGTCAACCCTGTGAGTGCATTGTTCTTCTTGTTGCTGCCTCTGGTGATTCATACCACAGTTTAAAGAGATGGCCCATTGATCAAACAACAAGTTGGTTCCGGATAAAGGCAAAACTGCAGAGTAGCGAGGTTTTTCTTCCCCCGTCTTATCAGATCCACTTCTGTTTTTTTGCATAGTATCAGGATTTTGATTCCAAGAATATATTATTCAGTGAGTCGATATTAAAAAAGAAAGTGTAGAAACTGGGTTTGCAGCTCTTGGCTGGCAGGGTGTTTTTCAGTAATCTTGCAGTGTCTCCCGGAAGGTTTGGCATGTTGTGATAAAAGCACACAGGATTGTGTGGGTCATGGTTTGCTGCACAACAATTGCAGAGCTCGGCGACTCTGGACACGTCTGGCATCATGCCACATCTGGCACATTGCAAACATGAAAGCAGGGACTCTCACAAATGCTTGCACACACACACACACACACACACACACACGCATGAGGACACACAAATACACTTTCCTCTATTAAATAATGCCTTTGTGGTTTGAGCCAGCTCTGTTGTTTGCTGTGCGCCAGCTCTACCTGACCTGACCTGCCAGGAACGACAGAGGTGAAGTGTGGATTTGACACACCTGTCAGAGTTGGCAGGACTGAGCTGGCTTCAGCAGAGAGGTAGAGACAACTGCCATTACAAAGGTCTAAAGGAAGGGGGGGGAGGGGTGAAAAGAAAGAGATGAAGAAGAGATGAATCCGTGGAAGTCAAATGGCAGTGAAGACAAGAAATGAGTATTACATCTTGTCAAAAAGGACTCAGCTGGGACTTGTGAACTAAAGGACAGACATCATCTATTTATCTGTAACCTTCGCTAAAGGCCAGTCCTGACCAAAGATTTAAGGCGCAACAAAACGGTTGCAGTTAAAGGTGTGACGAGATCCCCTGCCACAAAAAAGTAAAATTGAAAGTCAGATAATAAACGGCAGCCGACTGACAAGACATGGACACTATGTAAGCAGGGATGTGGGTGCTGATGTCACATGGCCGGCTGCGCAAAACTGCTGCAACTGCGTTTTTAGCGCGACACAAACACATAGACAATGTGGAGGAGATTGAGACGTCGCTGCTCAGTTTGTGGATTATTGTCACAGAAAGAGTGAGAGAAGAGAGACTGAGCAGGACACAATGTCCAACAAGGAGCTCTGCTCTCTCTGTCCGGCTCCGATAATAAACGTTCTAACCGCTAAAAAAACACATGTGGGGCGTGTCTGCGTGACACGTCCAGCGACAACAAACATGCTAACTTCTGATCAGAGGACAAGAATAATGTGCCAATATACTGTATATCCTTTTCAAGTGCAACCATGTCTTTGCACTAGCTTGAAATGCTATCAAAATCACAAAGAGAAATGCTGGAAATCTGTGGTAAAGAAGAGCTTAGTTCTCTGGTGGGTTAGTTGTACCATTCTGGAGTGAACTTAAGACACATGGTGTTTCAAGTATGAACAGATAGTTGCTACAGTTGCACAGATAACAACTTTGACAAGGCTAAAGCTCTGGAGCTAGCTAGAATCAGCCCCCGGTGTTCTGGAATGTATGAGTGGATCTAAAACAGGGAGTTGCGACTCGAGTCCACCGGCATGCTGCAGTGGCACCGTGTCCATCTGTTGCTGTTGCTGGAGGCCACGGCTGATAGACTAATGATGTTTTACAGGAGCTACATTAGCCAGACCCCACAGATGACTGAGTCGGCTTCATCTAAGCCACACAAGCGCGGCTAATGATGGCACTAGTAAAAAGCTGGAGCCGGAGCGTTCACAGAGCACTGCAGTGCCGACGGTGGATGTGTGATTTAAGTCGTTTGACTTGAGATTGTTCAGAGACTGTGATTCACAGTGGACCTGGATATAGCAGTGCTGCTCATAGGTCCATTACTGTAACAGAAAGCTCTCATTAGGAGCTCTGTTGGAGAATACACCTCTTTATTCCGTCATGAATCACACACTGCCTCCTCTGACTGACCATTACTATGGTTACACATTCAACAGCCAATCACAGATTTAGCAGGGCAGCTCGGATTCGTTAGGTCGGTGAGATCATTAATGCAAAGGTTGTGGTTAAAGCGGTGTTCCTCGCTCCCGGTAGGTGAACAGAGGGAATGTTGAATTCCCCCAGAGTTAACCACCTTGATGGAGATTCTGACCATCCCTCCAGCACAATTAAATGATTATGATCTTCACCCTCTGCCTCTGTCTCTCCCGATCAGTCCTTTTTCTCTTCTCCCTCTTCCCTCTCTCTTTCTTTCTACTCATCGTCCCGCAGCTGAGGAGGGGTCGTGCTGTTTGTCATTATGACACAATCACGGCCTCTCATCCTCAGTCTCTGAGTCCCTTTTTACTGCTCCCTCGAGCTGCCTCTGTCTGTCTCATTTCTCCTGACACGTTTGTGGTCAGAAAGAATGCTGCTCTCTTTCCTTTTCTCAAACATTCCTTCAAACTCTCTCATTATGTCTTGCCCTCTATTTCATGCTTGTTCAGCCCATCCAGCCATCTCATATTGGCTCCTGCTCTCTCTTTCCCCTCCTCTCCTCATTTACTCTTGCTTACAATGTTGAGATTAGGTTGTCTGTGCCATTCAACTTCTCAGAGCTACTTCATTGTTTTGGACTCTCTTTCGCTGTGTCCTTCCTTTGTTGTATTGGACGCAGTGCTGCTTTTTGTAATGCTGACCTGAGCACGAGGAGTCACCTTGGATAATAGGCAAGAAATACCACTGACATTGTACGTCTGTCTGTCTTTTTATTCTCCACGAAACCCACCCTGATCTAATAACCCATCTGTGTCTTGTTTAGTCCCGTCCTAATTCTGTTTTATTGCATTTCAGTCTTTTCCTCCTCCATTTCTTTTGCATTTCCATTTTCTTCTTTAGATCTTTTTAACCTCATCCATTTCCCCTGTTCCCCTTCTCTTCTTTATCTTTGCCCCCCCCCCCCCTCCCCTCTACCCCCATACCCTATGTTGCCCCCTTTCCAGATGAGATTGAGATGCTGGAGCGCCTCTGGCTGTCAGGTATCTGCCATAATGACAAAATTGAGGTGATGAGCAGTAAACTAGATATTGACAACATGGCCGGGGTCTTCTACATGCTGCTGGTGGCTATGGGCCTCAGTCTGCTGGTGTTTGCCTGGGAACACTTGGTCTACTGGAAGCTGCGCCACTGCATGGCCACCAGCTCTGGCAAATTGGATTTTCTCTTAGCAATCAGCAGAGTAAGCACCTTTTTCTGTTATGTTTTTTTACTTATGTCTATATATTCAAGTTTGTTTATTTGCCAAATTCTCACTGCTAAGGTTTTAACTTGAATCTAATTAAAAGACAGAATTCTCTTATTTTCTTTTAATCCACCAAAGTAAAACAGGACATGTATGGAAAATTCTGCGCATGTACCTATGTGTGTTCCTATGCCCTTATCTGTTACAGAATGTGAGTGTTAGAAAGTGTGAGGTCCGGGGTCAATTCAATTCCACTCAGTCAATTGAGAAGATTAATTGAAATTCAATTCTGCTCTCACCCTGGAAATCCTGTTCCTTTGACAGTAACCTTGACAGAACTGGCCCACACTGTGCTTGTGGTTATCGCAGCAAAAAATAATGAAGTGTAATTTATTACATTTATAACTGAATGTATGTCATTTCACTATTCAAAAGAGGATACAGATTATATGGCTGTTTTTTTTTTCTGAAAAAAGTATTCAATGTAGATGCTTTTTATGTCACTGAATAAACTTTGATGCTATCTTATTTTCCCTCTCCTTTTCCCAGGGCATGTATAGCTGCTGTAGCTTTGAGGATGAAACAGCACCAGGGGGTGCTAAATCTTTGCCTACTCATCACCATACTGCGATGGTTACAGTCCCGTCCCAGGCACATGTTGTCTCAACGTCTATAACAAACCCAGCCATCGTCATAACGCAACAGCAGCAACCACCGCAACAGCAGCCACAGCCCATCTATAAAACACCTCTGCCGGGCTCTCCTCCCACCGTGGTGCATTCTGGGACAGCACTGGGCCCTTCCAATACCCCTGTCGCAGGTGCACCCCTCCCTTGTTCCACCTTCCTGCCTCGACCAGATCGCAGACTGGCTGTGGTGGATCGCTGGAGGCTACCCAAATCTGCGACAGCCACCAACCCGATGGCTGTAAGGGGCACCATCCCTGACATGGGACCTTTTGCGCAAAAGGTCCCACCGAATTGGGCTTCTACTGCTGGAGGGGGTGGGGGTCTTGATGGCTATAAGAGATACTATGGTCCCATTGACCCTGAGGGACTGGGGCCCTGCATGGAGCAGCAAGCAGGGTCCCAGACCCCCAAGACTATGCCCAGGGGCCACCCCCAGGCCCCTCCAGCCAGTGTGGCCTTCTACTCTGAGAAGGGTATGGACCATGGGGTGGGGAAGAGAGTGGTGGGAAGTGGCAGCGGAGGTCAGGGGAAAGGGGCTGTTAAACCTCTAGGAACTCCTAGACTGCCTCCTAAGAGTCAAGCCCCTCTGCCTCCTACACCCCCACTGCCACATCCATCTCCCCCTCTCCCCTCATCCTTCTGGAGGAAGCGCAGGCCCAAGAAGCCCAAAGAACCCGGAGGACCGCTGTATGAGAACATTCTGCCCCTGGGTCGAAGGGGAGGGGCACAAGATGGAGTGAGGGAGGGAGGAGGAAGGATGGCACGTCCCCTTTCTCCCCCGCTCTCACTTCCTGTGCCAGTGCCCCTCAGCCCTTCCTATACCCCTCCTTCTCCCTCGGCATCCTTGCATTATACGTCCTCATCCTCCACGTCAACCACGTCGTCCACGTCCACGTCCTCATCTGCCTCATCGTCTCGCTCCACCTCTCCCACATACTCTTATAGCTCCTCCAGGAGCACACGGGACAGGACTGGAGGAATGGATGGAGAAGATGATGAGGAGGAGGAGGAGCTGACGGAAGAGTCAAGCCTGCTCCTAGGGAGAGGCAGGGAGAGAGAACGCTCAATCATTCGACCGCGTTCCTTTAGCCACGGGCGCCTGCCGCCACCCATACCCCCGAGGAAACCGCGTACATCATGGGGTGACAGAGAGAGGGAACGGGAAAGAGAGAGGGGGGGAAGTCAACTGTCTCAACTTCAAGAGTGGTGGGCAAGCTGGAGTGAGAGAGAGAGGAGTGGAGTTTCTGAGAGGCAAAAACGGGAAAAGAAGAGAAGAAAAGAGAAAGAAAAGGAAAAGAAGAAAAAGAAAAAGAATAAAAAGCGGAAAAAAAGAGAAGAGCGAGAACGAGAGCGCGAGAGAGAAAGGAAGCGGCGAAAGGTAAAAAAGAAAAAGAAGAAGGCACTTAAGACAAAGAGAAGGAAGAAATCAATTGGGGGGAAACGGTCAGAGCCAGAGGAGGGAGATGTAGAGCCAGACAGGGAAGGGGAGGCCGAGGGAGAAAGAGAAGCGGGAATGCAGGACTACTCGTCATTTTCTGCCCAGTACAGGAGCACGTTTGACGAAAAGGGCCGGGATTCATGGGAGGGCGAGAGGGAGAGAGGCAGGAGAGAGGGAGGAGAGCAGGGAAGCAATGACAGGGAAGAGGAGGACAGTAGTCGAAGTAGGGAAAGACGTCCTAAATCGTCACGCTCGCACTCCAGACATCGTACCAGTAAGCGCTACCCTAACTTCAACAAACTTCCTGCATCTGTAAAATTTTGGGTCAATGGAAGAGGAGAGGGCTCTAATACTCCTCCAACGTCCCTCTATCCGCTACTTCCATCATACAAACGGCGAAGAAGTGGCGGCGTAGACAGAGATGGCGGGGGTAGAGTTGGGGAGCGGCGCCCTCTGTTAATGCATTATGAAAAAGACAAAGCACAGACAAGAGAAGGGCTCTCCTTCCATGAGTGGGACTCTGATGACAATGATGACGACGACGACGATGATGAGGAAGAAGATGATAGGGAAAGAGTAAGGGAACGCATGACAGAGAGAGGGAGGAGGGCAGGTAGGGGGGCAGTGTCTGAATCGGAGAGGGACAGGGCTAGAGTAGAGGACAGTTACTCTGACGAAGGCTCATCAGGAGAGTTTGGCCGTTTTGAGAGGTACTGGGAGGGAGGTGCAGGGGGGAGCAG
>CAAKHB010005476.1:16771-31570 GCA_901007665.1 Aeoliscus strigatus
CACTCACCCCCCCCCCCCCCCCCCCCCCCCATTTGATTCCCACTGACCTCTTTCAGTAAACACACAGTAGAAAAGCAAACAAGCTAAACCTAATCCATATATAGTATGTCACTGTGTGTGTGTGTGTGTGTGTGTGTGTGTGTGGTTCGGGCCGGGTGAAAATGATGCATGACGTACGGCAGCTCCTACAAATTGCTTACGCAGCTTAGTTTAGTGAGAACAATCTTTGTGTCCAGAAAAGAGCCTATTGGAAAAGAAACCATCCCCGTCCTCCTGGTGCCTGATGTAGCGCCTTGGCAACACCCTCCACAAAGAAAAGAGCACTTTGTGCTGTCATCGTTTGTACTCTGAGACTCTGAGACAGCACACTTGTAGGCAATACAATGCTTGAACGGCCAAGACCGACAGCTGAGGTCAGTTTTTACCGAGAGCAGGACTCGACCTTCAGATGAGAAGAAGCTGTGCATGTTAAAACGTTCACATCCTAGAGAAGAGGGTTTTGTCAGTTCGGTGCATTCAGAGTTTAAAATGAAGTACATCGGGCATCAACAATGTGTATGTTCATGAGCTCAGGAAATAACTGCACTCTACTGTCACACAGAATGAGTATTGTTGTGTTGATTTTCCCCCCTTATAATTAAGATTTAGAGTATTTTATATGTTATTATAAGTAAGATTTAGATTAATTTGTATAATTTAGATTGACATTACACCATCTCTCACTAGATCAGTGGATGTCAGTTTGCTCTTCTTTATGGTGGTGTGTTTGGTGTCACTGGTGAGACGCACAAAAAGTAACAGGGGATAGTCATTTTAGATTTTTGTCAGTTCACAGCTGGGCGAGAATCCTTTTGGTTTTTCCAACCAACCCATGGAGCAAATGTCAGATTAATTACGTTGCATAAGCAGAAACAGTTGTAATGTGTGTTGGCAAGCGTCACATTCATCTGAAAAACATCTGTCTTAACAAAATAAATGAAACTTCCACCAGAACCATGCAGGCTTCAGTGCATTCATGCACACATAAGGAAAGCGATACCTATGATAAGAGTGGAACATCTTATGATTCTTTCATTGAATAGCCAACTAAAATCATCCCAGCGTTCAATCAATCAGTGCAAATATGAATGAAACAACACACGTAGGCCTCTGGAACAAGCATCCTTAATGTCAGCCGAAGCTGGAGCCTCATGATGGACACGAGGGGCGATGAGCTGGTTGGACACACTCTGAGACATAAATACATGTTTGTCCATGGATCTGACAACAACAGCACACAGTAGATCACATCCGGTTGACTAGTTACACTGTAGGTACATAAGCAGGTAAAAAATAAATGATTTTAAACAATATATTTTATTTGTGTATAAAGAAACAGCTATGCTTTGTACAACAATCTACTTCATGTACAATCAAAGGGATAAATGCTGTTCATCTATCGCCTCGGCCCTAAGAATAGAGGACTATCATCGACCTCAACCAGTAATACTGACATCTGTAAGCCAACTCTAAAGGGACAGGAGTTAAATGCTCTACGCCTCATATAGCATCTGTTAGTGTTCTGGCTGAGAGGTTATTCATAAGGCCAACAAAGCACCTACAATCTATCCCCTGATAGATGAGAGATGTTTTGTTTTCCATGGCTACACATCAGACTCAGATGTCTGATTTCAACAGTCACAATACAAGAGCATATATGGGTCCTGGGTTTATAATCTATATTACACTCAGTAACTCTGTACATAGTCAAGGACCTCTTCCATCAGTACAAGTACCGTTATTTGAAGTAGTCGAGCCCCGCGACCAGGAAGAACTTCTCCAGGAAGAGCTCAGAGTCCAAAACGGCAATGTGGGCGGCACGGCCGATCAGGGTGTTGGCTGTGTTGGGCAAAGCGTGGAAAACGTTCTGTCGGATTAGCCGGCACCCTTTCGCCTCCAAAAGTGGCCGCAGGAGGCTGTTGATCATCTCAGTGTATACGGGGCCTTCGGGAAGAAGATATGACACTTTAGTAAGTAATATGTGATAAACCTTGGTGTGTTGTCTCATTAGATGACGCGGTTCTTTTTCTGCTGATGGTTTACAAAAAAAAAAAAAAAAGCCTCGCAGGAAAAACAAGAGACATGACTGTTATCGCGACAGAAGCACCAGTGCTGATTGGGCTGAGGTCACCGATGGGTCGACCACAGTCGCTGATAACGACGACTACCAGAAAATGAAAGGTAGTGTATTTACAGTGCTTGGTGTATTTACAGACGCATGACTGCACAGAAACCACAGAAACCTCAGTTTGTAATGGAGCTCGATCAGAATAGGTTTTGTAAACCAGTGTGACTTAAATATGCAATGTATTAATATTGTTAGGATTTATGTGCTTTTGATTGTGCAAACTTCATGTTTCATGTCATATAATTCTCAGATCAATTTTGATGATCAAGTTTAAAGAATTTCAAATTATCGTCCTCCAGAAAGGATCCCCAGAATCCCTCTGGTAGATGCAACAGGAGGGGTGATATCATCTGTTGGGTTTCAGACCAATTAGTGAGACTCATATTTCACAGCCAGACTGCAAATATCTTCAGAAACCGAGATGTGTGTCAGACCTGTGGTTCTGTCTTTGAGAGCAGTTTTACACATCTCTATCCTGGCAGAGTGGAAAGGAACGTATCGGTCCTGTGGAGACGCCACCAAAACGACGTTCTTGAAGAACTGCAGACCTTGAAGGGCGAAACAGAGCAGCAAATGAGACCACAGATCGGATGTATGCGAGGAGCGTAGGAGAGGAGAGGAGACAGAGCAAAGGAGCGACGTGTTGTAAACCTCAATCACTGACTACAATGACAGGCTTGATACAATAAAACTGTCTTTTTTTCCCTCTCTGGTTTCCTGTCAGTGCGCTTTTAAGTGAGTGCACTGGTGGGCTTCCAATGACAGGGTTTGGATAATTTTGTCAAGCTGCCACAGCTATGGAGGGGAAAATAGGCATTTCCAGTCTTATCTTCTTCAAGTCGGTGTGACAAACGACTGCTTTGTTCCACTCACACAGTGGGGAGGCCTCTCACAGCTCGCTGGCAGCGGTTTGAGTGCTAGCGAGCTGACACATACAGGAATTTGACCAAAAAAAAAACAAAAAATGAAAAGGACAAGATGACAATATTTTGAATGTTTCAGTCGACTCTGTCTTGAAACTAATGGTCTGAACAGGCGTGAGAGTAGAATCCCTTTGAAATTCGGTGGCTTTCGTCGCGTACCTGGTTTCTGACTCAGGAGATAGAGGAATGTTTTCCGTGGATCAACGTGGTCTCTGAAGGTGAGCTGCAGCAGAGATCCCGATTTCTTCAGCTTCTGCATCAACCACAGACCTTGGCAGACACACAAACACACAACTAGACACTCTACTTTTTTTTTTTTTCTGCATGGCCAGCAAGAAGCTAAGCAGGAAGGATAAGAGATGCTGCTGAGGAGCGCAAACCATTGAAATGCAGCAGACGGTTCCAAGCAGAGCAGTGCGGCAGCCTCACCTGTGCTGACCAACGTGCTGTTGTTGTACAGCGTTCCCAAGTGTGGGCCTGACAGTGAGAGGAAAGTATGCAGTTTGGGCAAGTAGCAGCGGAAGCGGGGCCTCGTCAGCACAGAGCGGATGATGATGTTCCCCAGTGAGTGACCGATAAAGCTTTGGACAGAAGACAAACAACTTTCAGTGAGAGAATAACTTGCAGCCTGAGTGGGCGTTTTGAAAAACAGCCTCCAACGCTGCTGAACTGTGACATCGTGCAATTTCCCTTTATAGAAGCCTGTAAGTAGGGAACTGCTACAACACTCGTTATTACTGGAAATTCATTACCCTGTTAGAAGTCTGAATGTTCTCTGAGGTAATGACAACTTAATGACGCTCACATAGAGGACAAAGGAGGAATCAATTCCATCTTGTCAGCGGTGGAAACGATACGTCGGTGAAGCTAAGTCCACCACCTCGTTTAATTACTACCCGAAATCCCTCGTCGCCATGTCTGCTCTCGCTCATCTGCCTCCTAAAAAAAATGAATACTGAGGTAGTGCGGAATGAACCAGATGCTGTTATGGCAGTCTGTTGCTTTTGTCTTAGATACTTACTCTCATGAGGATGCGGCATCTGATGCCGCACAATAAAGGAAGTTAACAAACTTGAGCAGAAACTCTTGTAAGAAATAAATTGGCACATTGAGGGCAATTAAGTGGAAAGATGAATGGCTGCATTTGATTGGAACCCATTGCTGAATGAAGCAGCACAGTAAATCAAATGAAAGTCAGCAACGTGCTGGAACTGTCGGATAAGAGCTCTTCATCCATTCTCCTTCATCCATGTAGAGTCTAAATGGACCGTGACCAGTCTATGGAGCAGCGTACAGCCTCTGCTGCCATCTACTGACCGAAGGAGCTGCTGCTCCACTAACCAGTCAGCAGGAGAGTTGTGAGAGGTGGTGTCATGAATGCTGAGCAGCTGACCTTATCCTCCCAATGGTCAGATTGTACAGCTGGATATGCTGAATGATCTCATCCAGCAGCCTGTCGGTCATAGTGTCGAAGTCAGCAAAGGTGTCCGTCTGCAGAGAAACACAAGCGCCACAGCTGGGGGAAATGACTACGTTGTTTGAACGTACGCTGTGGCTGTTGTGGGTCGGTGTGAAATGTACCTGGTTTCGTTCAGACATGAGGAAGTCCAGTCTGGATCCTGGCAGCCCCAATTCAATAAACGTCTTCACCAGCCGAAGGTCTGCGCTGTTGCCTGGAAACAAGGAGAGGACACTCATTAACGCGGTGTTTAGTTATGAAGGGTAATAGTATTCAATCTCACATGATATTTTCAGTACAGGACTGGTGCATCAGGAACGGGACTCACCGTCAAGCCCATGCACACACACCACGAGGTGTATGCCGTCATCAAACTCTTCATCATCCTCCTCGGGGGGGAAGTAGGGCAGATCTGATGCCAGGAGCGGGAGGTCGCTGTATAACTGGGCGTGAAAGCTCAATTCTTTAAACAATTCCTCTTTGGCTTTGTAGAAACTGTAGACAAAGGGCAGTCAAGGTAAATAATGTGCAAAATAATACATTTTTACATGTACATCTAACTTTCATAAAGTGCATCTCTGAGATGTAAATATTTCTTTTTTATTTGGTTCAAGCAATGGAGAATTGCTGATCAAAGTCTCCCAGTGTTATTATCATCATCCCACCAGGTTACAGATTTTAGCTCCACAGTAGTCAAACCCAATCCAGTTTCAGGCTGATCATGACGGATTTGTCTGCACTCTGCGATGTACCCTTCCTTCAGTTCCGTATCCTTGGCTTCAAGTTACTGCACCAGAATTCTGCAGCCAAATCCAAATACCCACAAAAACGTGTTTTGGCATTTTGTCAGCTAGTTTGAGTGAATAATTCTCCTGTTATTTCCGTAGGGGGGAAAAAATAGAAATGTTGTTTCTCTTAAATCAGATTTAAACCGTCCCATCATATTTCCATTTGCTTCTTGGCGTCCTTACGCTTGTCTTGAAAGAGGTCATTAGGTCATCCCTGATTCACTCTTATACCACAGCAATGTTTCCACCAGTGCATTTGTGTCAGCATGAGTTAACAGAAACTGACCAGTGGGGAGTTTTTAGGTTTTGGACCTCTGAGGAGGTCACACCACCTTGAAAGGATGTTTTTATCCCACTTAGTGAAGTAAACACTAAAACGATTGAGAGAGCATTCAGTAAATAAAAAAATCTACAGTTGGTGAGACACAGATACCACAAACATAGGACGCTGTTGACCCACAGGGCGACAACAAATCATCCAGAGCAAAGGTTCCCCCCCTGTTATGGTATGTGGACCATTACAGGAATGACAGTCTCAGTCCGCCATCAGCTGAGGGTTGGAACTCACTGATAACAGTGGTTTGTTTTGACGGCATGAACATTATCAGTGAATATATAGTGTCTCATTTGTATATAACTATATATACTAAATATACTAAATATACATACCACATATACTCTAAACTGTAGAGCTGAACAACATGGAGAAGTACATGTCAGGTGTGTGTTGAAGAGACAAATACGTCGTCTCTTTGTTCATGGAACTGAACATAAAGGCTTTGTCATTTAGACTTTTTTTTTTTTCTTTCTATTCAGTCTGCCAGTGTCAGCACCCTCTCCCCGACAGATTGTTTGTTCAGCTCATTCAGCAAGTGAAGGTGCAACAAAAGACGTGTCCCTGCCGACAGACAAGGGCCGACGTATTAGACAGAAAGTAGTCTGTGGCTCATCTTGTGTTGTGTATGGAGCAGCTTACAGGCTGTCTGTCAGTGTAACTTTCACTGGAGGACAACACATGGACATTATACATCACAGATCATATCTGATTCAAGTCAAATGGTGATATTTGGAGAAGGGCCCGTCTGGGTGGTAACAGCATACACAGTGTGAAACATACCATCAGGAGAAATATAAACTCACTTCATCATTCTTTCATTGGTCTCATTATCCACGTTTAGATGATTGAGCGAAGTGGAGGAAATGATACCAAAAGAGCCCAGGGGCTGATGGGTAATAGGTGAGGTAGCCTGGCGGGCGGACATTCCGCTGATGGATGGAGAGTCTCGTAGAACGGAGGAGAATGACAGACAGGTCGGTGCGCAGGACACCGACATGTTCACCACCTCCACCATCTTCTTGTTGACAAACGCCAGGCCGGAGTTGGGGATCTTGGAGGGTTTCGTGCGGCAGTCTGTCTCATTCGTTGGCAGTCCATTGAGGTCAATGGACGGTGTGACATCATTGGTTGTAAGCCCTATGAGGTCCATCGGCCTCTGGGTGGCGCTGTTTTTAGACTCTAACGGTGTTCCAGAGGGACCCACAGGCCGCTGGTCTTCACCGCGATGCTCGGTCTGAAGACGTCGGCGCTCATTTCCACTGCTCTGATCTGCTGCGCATGTTTTCTCTCCACAGTCGCACAGCGCTGCCTCTGGTTCGTTTAGATGCACATTCTCTGCTGAGGCTTGTCCCCCGCTGATGTGTGTTTGATGGACGGTTTCCTCCCCCTGACCACACTCAACTACACGTCCTTCTTCCGCAGACTCACCACTGAACTCTGATTCGTTGTGGTGCGTCTCGGACATGGGAGGGTTTGACTTTTCAGAGCTGATGTTCTGACTGGTCGTTGAACTGACATCGACTATGGAGGATTCTGACTCCTCCGACTCGACCTTGCTCTTCAAAGAAAAGCTTATTTTATATGAATCCCGATGTTGCGCTAAGTTTGTATCCGCTTCCTGCTTGAGTGGCGCATCGTCCTCGTCGTCTTCTGGGCTGCTAATCTGCGGCGCTGACACCGACTTGGTTAGTTTGCTGACCTGCCTCTGCTGCTGATCGTCCTCGTAGGGCAGGGAGCTGATGGACGTCAGTGAGGCCTCTATACCTCCACTGCCGTTGCTCTCCATCTGAAGGCCCTCCAGAGAGCTGCGGTGGACTGGGAGTCGCCACACGATTTGCCGCGGTAGCTCCCGTTGGCTGGAAAAGTCTAGAGGTGCCCTGGCTCGCAGCACAGCCTCCACAGGCCACGCTACAGAGCTGGGTTCGCTCTCAATACCTGAGTCAGAAATGAATGAGGACGAGCGCTTCATGATCTTAGAGCTGATCAGACCTCCACGGTGAGTCACCTCTTTTCTACAGTCACCGGGTAAAGGAGATAGGAGCGGATGAGGACAGACAGCGGGTAAACGAACATCCTCTCTCTCATCGTCCACCAAGTGATTCAATGGCATGGCGATATTGCTATCTTTTGGGCCATCGGAAAGTTGGACGGCGTCGTCTGTTACATGACGAGCAGGAGACTCATCACTGCTGTTATTGACGGAATTGTGGTTTTCAGTGCATCTCAGACCCAAACTGTCGTCAACTGACGATTGGTTGTCTTTTATTTCCTCCACACGTTCTGTCTTGTCCACAGACTCCTCAGTTCTTCCCTCCGTTGGAATGCGGTTCTGTGTACTTGTGCAGTCTGGGTCGGTCTTCCTCTGCTTTGATATGAGGGAAACGTAAGTGGGCAGGTCCATGCAGTCATCGCTGTCCAAGGGGTCTTGAGATATTGCTGGTGATCTGGCTTTGGGGCTGCTTTCAGAAATCCTATGGGCAGGATTGATGGCCGAATCAGAACCGGCCTGCTCCTCAGAGGGTGGAGGAATTGGCACATGGGATAACCAGTCTGGAAAGACAAGGACGTCACACTTAAAATAAAGCATCTATCTATCTACCTGTGTTCATTTTGACTGTGTAGTTTATTTTAACTTGTAATGTTTAATTTAAAAATTCCATGACCCAAAAGAGCTCTGGCTTCCACCCATTTGGGTTTGCCCAGAAAATGGATGTGGGATGTGGGAGGAGACATTCATGCGTCAGGAGAATCTTCATGGATGAGGGTCCGAATTTGAAAAATGACTTTCCGTAGTTCTCTGTACCTGTTTGAGGAGACTCCACATATCGGTCCTCAAAGATGATTGGAAGACTGTTCCAGTCTCCATCGATGTCCAGGCACTCAACAGGTAAAGGAGGCAATTTGGCCAGGTAGTCTGAGCTTCGCACCTCCGACGCTATCTGACCTTGTCTGTTGATTCTACGATTAAAAAAAAAAAAAAAGAAAGAAAGGAATAATCATAATAATAATGAATACCAAGATGAATTCACTTAATTACGGAAGCAGACTGTGTTCACTTGACAAGCATTAAGTAATTTCTTTTCTGCTTTTCGTGGTATTTTTTTCTGTTTTTTTGACTTTAAGTCAAGAGACCAGTGTCTCAGACCCAAAGTAAAGTAAAACTGGATTAAACTAAAGCGGGTCATGTTTGCTTCCATTATATTGAGCTCTCAAGAAAGGAATGATGTTGCTCTTAACTTCGAAGAAAGACTCAGGGAAGCAGACAAAGTTACCCTTAAATAAAAGAAAAAAATAACACAAAAAACAGAAAAAAACACTGAATACATTTATTTTTTTTATTGGTCAAGTTAATGCAATACGCTTCCGTGCATAATATATGCCTATGTATTTATGGTTGCTGTTGTTGTTGTTGTTTTAACTTACAATTCTTCTTGAAAAGTCAGCGATGCGTCTTTGGAGTGTTCCGTGAAGAAATAGGCCTCGGAGAACCTCCTGACCTGAAATGATCAGAAGCAGTTTCCACTTTGATCTTACCTCAATCCAACATTTAATGGCTGCACAACAGAAGGTAAGAAAGCAGTCAAGCAGTGACACAAGCTCCTGCATGCTGTGACAGAAGGTGTCGTCGCACTCTAAACTCAGCCACTGTGACAGGCAAATCACCAGGACCACGATTTAAGGTGTATTCTCACCTCGCAGTAATTAAAGAACGAGTGATAATTGATATCCTGACTCCACGGATGTGTGGAGGCGAGCCAGCATCCCTCAGGGTCCTCTAATACCAAACATGCTTGTTATTTTCAGACAACTGAGATGAAAGAGAGTCACATGAAAGGGCTTTGGAGAGCTACTCCACTGTGAAGCGCATTGAGAGCGGTTTTATATTCATATTAAACAGGCTGGTATACGGCCCGCTCAGCTGGCTTTAAGCTGCAGAGGTCGAGGATGGCATCTTATTTCACTACTTGGTTAAGCAGCACAGTCCATTCAACCCAGATATGATCACGTTTATGGAATTGATGGATGTGTCTTGTCCATCTTAAATCTACTGCTTTAAGTAAAACAAGTGCAGTTTTTATACTCCACCCAGAGAGGATGCCGAAATATATATATATGTACAGTACATATACTGAGGTCTCACCCTCAGCGTGTGGTGCTCCTGCGCCAGATAAGAGAGGATGTGGGGGTTGAGAACAGCCGCCTCCAGGAAGCGGCTCCACAGTGCGGCCAGCTGGCAGCAGAGCTGGGTCACGTCCCTGCTGATCTGCTCTGCTACCTTCTCATGACCCTCCTGCAGCTGAAGGTCACAGTACAGGTTATACACTCGTATGATTGGGATCTTATATCAACTATGATAATATAATAACTATATATACTATAATAGCTTCTGACACCCAGCCTAAATCATTTTTTATGTAGCTCATTTGAAACGTCGTTCAACCAGTTCATACTGCAAGATTTAAAAACATAAAAAAAAAAAATGGAATCCCCTATAAAAATTATAAATGATCCATCACAACTGTATTTACCCTTCTGATTAAAGTTGGAAACAAGAGATTCGCACACAAATGATTTAATTATCGTTCCAACATCAACAAGTGTGCTGTGCCTTAATATACTTGATCCTGTGATGTCAAAGACGAGTTGATTCATTAAAATCATATAGCCCATCTCTGTGTTTGTCAGCATTCATAACCGGGAGCGACACACTCCACTGGCAATTAGACAATGTCTCTGTAATAAAGTGTATTATTGTGATTCGTTTTTGAAATGAATAAAAAACATAGATGATTGAAATGTAGATTCATCTACTTCTTTACCTGTAACTCTATCGTGAGCTGATTTAGAGTTTCCTCTACAGGCAGCATTTCTGTGAGAAGTCAAGCAAAGTAATGATTAAAAAGTCGTGATAACTGAACCTCATTTAAAACTGAAATGAGCCACATGATGACACCAAGACACCGAAATTATACAGTGATGAAAAGGAAAAACACTGAACCTACAATATCCTTAAACTTCAATGATGACAAACATTGTGAATTAGTCTGTTTGAACACCATATAAACCTTAGATCGTCGATCCTGATGACACTCATTGTCTACGGAGCTTTGCATATGCTCACCTATGTCCACTGCAGTTTGCTGGAGTTGTGGGATCTCCTTCACCAGTGACGTGACGTAGTTGTGCAGGCCTCTGTGAGCGACCAACAGGAGGCGACAGAGCCTCCTGTGCCACGTATGAGCTCTCTGCAGGCAGTTTTCACTGGGCACATAAAAACTTCCCTGCAGAGCGAGAGCCACAAGGGAAATGTCAGCTGCTGTGTAGGTCAGTAGTCACCTCTCAGTAAACAGCCTGCCTTCATAACGAGCATGTACACACGCTTGAACTTTATAGCCGGCACTGCAACAGTTGTATGGGCTTGTCACTGACCCTGTTTTAAAAGGAGCCTTTTTACGCATTTGCCAAAGTCACGATAATTACTTGGAACATCAAATAAGACTTAGAAACAAATGGCCCTTAAACACAGCTTGCTGGAGCTGTAAAAGCAGATCAGGACGTCTACGTGGAGCACCAGGATGTAACGCATCCCTCTTTTGACCTTTAAAAGGTCACATTCGTTTGGAGGCACCATCACTCAACTGACACCTGATGTGTAACAGGAATGGAGACATGAGCGTTTGAGGAAAACTAAAGGAAAAGTTACAGTCAGAGGTGTTATGAGAGGAATTTAAGGAAAACTCAGTCAGCTGCGGTACTGTGCATGTTCCCCAATGTTTCATTTGCACTGTGGGCCAGTAGATGGCTCCCTACCAATACGGTAATATACTGACTGTCCACAAACAGCGACAGATCACCACAGCCATGATGCTGTCATCATATCCGTTTGTATGGATGACACTCATCTGGTATAAGCCGCTCCCTCCTGGCCTTGGACTAGCTGTCCCTCAGGGACAGGCTCTCTTGGGGCCTGTCTCTGTCTCTGTCTGGTGAGGAGGAGGTAGTGTACCGTGTGGCGGCTGCTATCTGTACCTGTGAAATCTTCATATTTATGAATTTATTTATTCCAGTACGGACTCAGCCTCCAGTGGAAGGATGCGTTTACATGTACTGACGTGTTGTTGTTGTTGTGCACTGAGCAAGTGCACTTTTATGTCACTTGTATGACGGTTTTCCGCTGTAAATCAAATTTCCCTTCAAAAGACAATCCATAAAGTGAAGTGAAGGGAAGTACCACTCATGTATCTCCTGCGGCATCTGACATCTACTTAAACAACTATCACTTTAGTCATCATGAGCCTTCAACGTGACCGGCCGTTGCCCCTGTCTCCACGACTTTGACCTGGAACAGACACTGACAGATTCCCATCCATGGCCGCGATGTTTTGGCAGTAGGGCTCCGTGTTTGGAACAGGCATGCGATGCCTAAGTATCTGGGGACATACTGTAATTTGCCCTGAGCAAGTTCAGTCCTCGGCCCTATCATCATACCTGTGTGCGCTCTGTAATCGCAGCAGTGCAGTTTACCCAAACCAGGAAGGAACATCTGTATGTTTACTTTCATAATTCTCTGCACTGGAGCCGGCAAGGATCAGTCTGTGAGCGAAGAAGGTTTATTTTCCTCTGTATGAAGCAGGAATTATCTTGTAAACATAGTTTCTCCCTGCACCGACAATTCTATGCAGTTCTTCATAACTGACAAACCTAATAGGAGCGGTTCTTCCTTTGCGTCTGTTGCAGATGTAACGTATTAAAAAATGCTCAGGGGAGACAATTATTTTGTATTCTCACCTCCACCAAACAGACCAAGTACGTGTTCATAAAGCATCACTCCCGTCATCGCTTCCTTCCGCTGAGGAAACCTTTTCTTTTTGTTTGAGCCGATCTCATTGGGTACCTGCAGCACGGGGGTTTGTGTTGTCCAAGAACCAACAGTGTGAGGACAGAGGAAATGTGGTGTTAAACGGAAAGTGCTGAAACCCTAGTATAGCCGCGGGTAGAAGGTTCTAAATAAATAAAGGGAGCAGCAGCAGATTTCACCTGCAGCTATGTGGTAGAACTCATTACTGTGATCAAACAACCCCCCCCCACACACACACACACACACCATTGCTGCTTGTTTAAACACAGCACTTATTAAAATGCCCAGCCAGGGGTGGGAGTATTAAAAAAATGTAGGGTGGAGGGAGGCTGGGGCAACTAAGGCCCACAGTGTTGACTGTCACGTTCACTGTGTTGAAGACAGATAAAGCATGGATCCAAGCGTTTTAGAGGTTTACTCTGTAGGATAGATCCACTGATGATCGTTGGCTTCATGAATCGGTGTTGGGCAGTGGAGCTCATACCGGTACCGGCCTTAAGAAATACTTCATTTGGGAAGAAAGTGCATGCAATATGTGATATCATGCAAATTTTCAGTTACAACAGCCTTGTGATGTATGTAGTGTTAGCAAACTAACATCTGCCAGTTTGGAAGAAACACAAGTAAGAAAAAAAAGTCGCTTCCAAAATGAACTGATTGTGTCGTTGTTAAGATAAAAACAGCTACAGTCTTTGTGCAGTTTGCAGTCACAGATTGCATCACGAGCACTGTGTGAGAGTGTGAGAGGAAGGTAACAAAACATGATGACATGATCATGGCCGCACTGAGCTGAAGGGCAGGTGGGGCAGGTCATCGTCACACCCCAAAAAATCTCTGAGTAGAATGTGAGGTCTATGCACGTCCCTGATCTCTTATCCAAAGCCTAATCTGTCCCCAAACTGAACATCACTTTGCATTTAGCATCTTATAAGAACCAGCTCACGTCAGGCTTTGTGAAGCCAAATGGGACTTGTCTGTCTTCCTGAGCCGTCTCACCTCAGAGATGAAAGGTTTGCAGTAGCCAGCTCCGAAAACAAGGTTTTCCACAGAGATGGCAGATGGGTCCGTAGTGCTCTCTGGTGAGCCTTTTCCCAGCCAGGAGCCCTTCCCAGTGCGTGCAAAGCTGCAGGGAGAACACATGAGGGATCATTCATACCCTCTGTGCATGAAGGAAGACAGAAGCTGTGAGAAGGGAACTGCTGCTGTTCCAATCAATCAAGTGCTGCTGTAAACGACAGGGATAAATACAGAGATTTGAATAATGAATCATAATAATTCAAACCTTGTGTGGTAGCAAGCGATTTACGAAAAGATTTACCAGGTATAAGTGATCGGGTGACCTAACGCAACAATGGGAGTGTCAAACATGACTCTGCAGTTATAAATTAAAAAATACAGAAAAATACATGACATGATTACACAGTGGAACATCCGACTGAACTCATTTCTTTGTCTGTTATCATTGACTTGAATTCCTTGACTTCCTGACTTGAGTTACAAGATGTGTCAACTTCAAGTCCCTCTGAACATCATTCCAGTTCGACAGGGCAGAAAATTTGACATGTTTTTTTTTTCCCAGTTCAGAGGTCGGTATGGTCACAGCCGCCCCAAATATCTTCAGCTTATGGAAAAGTACATCCCCACCAGATTCTAAAAAAATGCTATATTAAACAAAATAGTGAAAACAGAAACAGATGTTGGTAAGGAAAGGAAAAGAGGGACCATAGGGCCATTTCTTCTCTGCTGGCATAGTTGTCAAATATTCACTATTCATATATTCATGTATATGTAGGTAGGTCCAGAACCCATGGACCCACTGATGTCTGGTACCGAGCTGAGCTGTGTGAATGTGTAACGAAATGCTTACTAAAATTTTTCCCGACCACACACTCGTTGGACTGATGTGTACATCAGATACACTGCATCAGAGCACTTTGTGCTACTTTCTGTGTGAAAAGTGCTTTATGAATAAAGATTGATTGACTGAGATGACTTGAGATGATGTGTTGCTAAGGCTGGCGCTGGTGTTGTATGTGAACAACGTCCAACTTAAGAAAAAATGAACCCAACAAACCTTTGTTAATATTTAATTGGTGAAAGTTTTTTAAGTTCGATCTGTTGAGCTCTGGTCACATATGCAAAAAAAGGGCCTTTGTGCCTTGTGTGAAAGTGAATTAAATGTTTGTGACCTTCTTCTTCTCCCCTACCTGATTAGGGGCTGATGTAAGGCAACCAGTGAGGCATGTATGGAGACGGAGATGACCGA
>CAAKHB010005476.1:32057-49241 GCA_901007665.1 Aeoliscus strigatus
GGTCACATATGCAAAAAAAGGGCCTTTGTGCCTTGTGTGAAAGTGAATTAAATGTTTGTGACCTTCTTCTTCTCCCCTACCTGATTAGGGGCTGATGTAAGGCAACCAGTGAGGCATGTATGGAGACGGAGATGACCGACAGGTGGAAGTAGTCGAACATGACGGGGACATGGTGGTGCAGGCCTCTGTGTGGATGGAAGTGGAGGCTGAGGGTCCGACTGCTGATCATCGGGACGGTGAGTATTTCTGCCAACCTGAGGAATAAAAGAGATTCATATAATCTTTTTACACTGAGCAATCAGTAAAATAACATTTGTTTCAATGTGTCAACTAAATCAGCTGTAAATTGTAAATTGTAAAAAAAAACAGTATGAATGAGACTCAAAGGTTAAATTCCAAATTGAAAAAGAACAATGAACAACAACAATAATACAGAAACATATATATATATTTAGAGAGAGAGAGAGAGAGAGAATAATCCCTTCTCACGTCACTCATTTCCACCTTGGCTTGTTGCTGGTGTTGTTGCCACGGCAATGCACATCAATTAACTTGAATTGATTTTTGAGGCGCTCTGAAGTGTTTGAGGTTTCTCTTGGATGAGAAATCTGCATTAAGTATAATCTGGCAAAGACTGTAAACGTTTGTAGTACAAACAGTATTGATAATCACGTTCACGCAGCCTTTCAGGTGAATGAGTACATGAATGAGAGCAAAAGAGGAGGAATGACTGACTGAACGGCGCTCTTTCATCCCATCGGCCTCAGCTTTCTACAACAGACGGCTGAAAACATTTGCCGATGACCCCATGGGCTTTTTGTATCTGATGGACGGTCATTTCATTTCATCACCCACATTGGTGCAACTCTTCTCCAAAGTATGGGAGAGAATCTCAACATCTGCTAATACTACTGCTGAACACATCAACACACATTTTAAAACCTACTGTTGCTCGTTGTCGGTGAAGTGAAGGTCCAGCTTCAACTGGAAGTCGACCTCGCTCAGGGCTTCCTCCACCTGTTTTCATGGAAACATGTACATAGACATGAGCCACACTTAAAATTCTTATTTTCTCTTCAGTTCGAAACTGTAATCCAGAATCTGTGATCAGCGATGACAGTGACCTGTTGGCTGCCATTTTTTTCTGATAAAGAAAGAAAGAAAGAAACAAACAAAAAAACATTTACAAACCAATGCGTCAACTTTACTGTCTGAATCCAGCGGAGCCGCCCCCTGCTGGTCATTAGCAGGATTAGGTCTCCATGAAACATGTGACAAACATCTGACTGATACTTAATTCAGCAATAAGCAGGGAAACGTGTTCTCTAGTCGAATATACAGGTTTTAGATGAAAAATAGCTGTTTTGTATTTACAAAACCTTTACAACACTAACTACTAACGACAAAAATAAAGTCCTGTAAAAATTCTGGACTGTATCAAATTCCCTGCAGGATCAACATTTAAAAGGTAAAACGATGGCATTTACTGTAAAATAACATTCTCCTATTAAAATTCACAAACAACAAAGAAAGCAAAGGACAGAAGCAAATCAAAGAGTCTGAAAACGTACAAAGGTGAAGCCGAGATCGGTCTTTCGAACGTCGAGGTCCAGTGATGTAGATCATACTAAAAGGTTCGACGGGTTCTTCTTTCTTTGTACCGTGGCTCCTCACATTTGCTCAAACAGCCCCACACACGCAGGAAATACAGAAATCCTTGCAGTCGTATCTAATATTGATGCTGTGATTGATTAGGCATACGCACAGGGGAACTGGAGGGCTATTTTCGTCCCCGCTATCTGTACTTGTGAGCAGCAGATAACCTCTGGAAGGTTAATGAGCCGTGAGCCTTGGGCAAGCGCTCCCAGCTGAAATGGGATATGTCTCCAAGCCTCCTGTGTCTCCACACCTCCACACACATTAATGAAATCTTCCTCTGAAATTCAGTTTGTGGGCCGACGGTCATGTGACACAGCATATCGAGACACAGGCAAAATATCCCTCAGACACAGGGACGTGGATGCCAGCGAGAGAAGACGTTAATGAGGCTTTCTTTTGGATGATTGGCTCTGAGCAGGGTCCTCAGACCCGTCACAGCACTGTCACATCTGATCGGTGTCACCTGGACACATCCAACAAGGTCTGTCAGAGTGGGGGGTTTGTGGATCACGCCCACATTGAAACCATAAAGACAGTAAGTACGTCAATAACTGGCCGGTTTACATGACGACGTCATTTGTGCTGAGCACAGTAAGGAAGAGCATGTTAGACTGGGCAGAGAGTCGAAGCACATTCATTCTACGAGAGAAAATAATTATGGGGCTTTGGGGGGAAATGAAGACCAAATTGCTTATTTACTTTTTTGAAAACATTATTATCACAGAACTGCACCCAGGATGACAGTAACAACTGTAAATTAATAAAAAGCCATATTTACAACTGCTTTGCGCTATCTTAAACATGTTGCTTTGTGTGATTTACAATTCAAATAATTTTTTCATACATTTATGCACAAACAGAATGAGAACAGCCTGACTTCTAAAACATGTTGGATCCTCACGACGAGGACAGGGGAACTCTAGACAAACTTATATAGTTCAGTATTCATAGTTACAATTATGTTTTCCGGTTCGTGAACACTGATTATGGTAAATGAACTGCATCTATAACATCTATAACATGCTTTTTCTACACCTTCATGGTGCTTTATACACACATTTCACAATGGCAGCTGTAGTCGTGCAAGCAATTTAGAGTTTCGTGAGTCAGTTGGAGCCAGGATTCGAACTATCGAACTATCGGTGTTAACAGCTGTCTGACAGCCATGTCTGTCATGACAGAGAGCAGCGGCCATACCTCTGTCTCATCTGAAAACCTTCTTCAAAATATAATCACACTCGCACTAATGGAACATAAATCTTGTTTTTAACTGCTCCGAACTCACACAGACACACACTTGATATTATCACACAAAGCAAATGTTGTATTAATGAGCACCAGGATATTATTCACTTTATAACTCTGTTAGATAAGAGCTCATTAAATCGTTTTAAATGTCTCTGCTGTGAAAAAAAAAAAAAAAAAATGTGTGTGTTTGTGTCAGATGGATAGTACACAGAGAATATTCTCAGTAGGAGGAGGGAAATGATTCAGGGGATGAATGGATTCACCTAGTTCACTGAGAAATATTCAAGCAGACAATCTCCCCCTCGCAGTGTGTGTGTGTGTGTGTGTGTGTGTGTGCAGCTGCATAAAATGTCACCAGCATGACTCACCCGCTCGCCGTCCAGTAGCACGTGTACTTTGAAGATCATGCAGTCGTTCACCTCAATCTCCTCATTTCTATAAAGGATCTGAAATATTCGGCTGAACACAGTTCCGTCGTAGACGCCCGGACAGCTGAAGCTGCATTCTTCTGGTGGAGGACACGACAACCACGGATTAGAACAGGAGGAGAAGAATAAAGCAACTTTTCCACGTGTGTGAATTCGAAAACAAATTTGTGCGAGCGAAGACATTTAAATTGCGATCTGTTAGGAAAAGTGACAAACCGCAAAAAAATGGTTGAAATGACAGCAGAGGAAACGACAAATGACGAACCAGATGTCATGTTTTATTTCTTTGTTGACATTTTCAATGAGACTAGACTAGACAAGACTAAAATACTTAAAATACTTTGAAGTATTCACCCGAGGAGGGACATTTTTGTAATGAATGAGTAGCAAACAAAACAGACGTCAGTCTTTATAGTGCAAATCAAGAATTCATGAATGACAAATGTGCTTTAATCACTGAACGTTTTCAACAATAAATGAGCCCGGCTATTTAAAGCAAATTCAAATGAATGGAACCTATCTACTGCAGAATTAAATACCATGAACAGATTGCAAAGTAACATTAATTGTTAGTTGGCTGTCAGTCGAGGTTATAGATGCGAAGGATTGAAACAGTCTGTACAAACACGTTTGCAGCTTTTAATAGCTTATAAACGCAGCTCCAGACGGTTGACCCGACAAATGTCCCAGGGGTTGTCGGTGAAGCTGTTTGCTACTGGCACTTTCTCTCTGGCCTTGTGCAGTCACAGCAGAAGGCTGCCGTCCAGCTGCAAACCCACAGAGCTCTTTGAAAACGCCCTGCTGAGACCACGCTCTTTTCAGCCTCCCTCACCACAGGCCTCCACTATACCGCATCACGCAGACGGATGTGTGGGAGCAGCCTTGGAGGATGTGAGAAAGGCAGGGAATCACTGGGTTAGTAAGTGTCTGTTGGTGCTGATACTCTCACAGCCAGAAGAAGATCCCTTCCTGTCGTTTCTTTACATCTAAATCTCCATTGAACCTATAAACCTCCATGTGTGTTTGAGCTGCGAGGGGACTCATTGGTGCTCTGTGTCTCGTGCTGGGAGTCACTTCAGAGTGGCAAAAGTCCAAAATCAATAATCTAACTGCTGCAGCTGCCTTACGCATGCACACACACACACACAGGTTGTTTTACAGAGCTAATGTTACGTGTTGTACCTAGAGACCAAGTAGAGGAAACCACAACCCAATAAAGACAAATAGTACATTGTCATGGAATTTAATTTGCTATGATACAAACTATTATTATTATTATTAGTAGTAGTAGTAGTAGTAGTAGTAGTAGTCGTAGTAGTCTCATTTGACTGGAGATTTAATTTCTTCATAGACCCTCTGGCAAAAAATATCTCATTACATGTGGCTGGTGAATTAACACTAGAATTATTTTACCTTTTATGGTGGAAGCAGTCGTCATGTCAGACAAATTATGTACCTTTCATACTGTTATACAAGTAAGTAAATGTTGGCCCAGCTCTTTGTTGGTGGGTTAAATATATTCATGTACTTTGGAACGTTACATTCATGTGCGTCACATTCACGTTCCACCAGAAACACATGAAACCCACGGTTACTCCATCACGCTACACGGTCTTCACAGGTTTGGGGTGTTATTTCATTCTGCACATTAAATCCTGCTGAAATGTCCATAATCTTTAGTCACAGTGATTCTGTGGCTGGACTAATCTT
Organism: Aeoliscus strigatus; assembly: GCA_901007665.1. Lineage (NCBI taxonomy): Eukaryota > Metazoa > Chordata > Actinopteri > Syngnathiformes > Centriscidae > Aeoliscus > Aeoliscus strigatus. Next base: position 37,103 of record CAAKHB010005476.1, read on the forward strand.
CTTATACCCTCTAGTACTCTGTATCTGCTGAGTATGTGTGTATGTGTGTGTTTCCTAATCAGAAAAACCCACAAACCCTTCAACGTACTGGAGGATTTCTCTCCATGATACAAATATGAAGTATTCTTTGCAGTAGAGGACACTAGAAAATCTATTTCTCTAACATTCATACTCGGGAATGTCGTTTCTGTGTGTGAATAACAGCTGAGTATTTTCTATGAGCCGTCACAGACAGACACACAGGAAGGGATGATGTCCTGTGTCTCTGGAGGATGCATGTATTTCCCCTCACAGGCCAGAGGGACTGAAGCGTGCAGACGTAATACATGACCTTGTGGACGGAGCTGCACAGGGAAAGGACGGGCCGCAGCAATTACAATATGGATATGATCCGCTCAGTAATGCACACTGCAGGTTTCTGTGGTTGTCACATGGAGACATTTTGGAACGCAGTCAATGGATTCCACATACTCAGCAGAGTTTTGGAATGTGTGTTTTCATGTAATTTGTATGTTTAATGTAGCTCCTCCATCTCCAGCAAAGGGTGTCAGATACACGTGATGAGCAGAGCTTTGGGTTTCTGTACAGTGACACAGTCTGGAAGCCACTGTGATAAAGAGACATGTTCTTGTCGTTTTTTTCCCATTTATTCTATTATTAGAAATGAACCATCTACTCAGTCTGGCCAAGCATTACCTGAATTATTATTATAATATTATTATAATCATATAAAAGCTACAGAAGTAAAACAGTGGGTTCTGTTCTGGTCTGTGGGCGTGACCTCGCAGCAGACGTAGTGAAGACGGTACGATCGTCTTCCCTTACGGCCTCTGATGTATAAAACTGCAAGTCGTCAAAATGGATCGCGTAGGACGTTTCTGTTAAACGGGCAGAAGCCCGACGTTTTGGAGCGGACCCAGAGATGCGAGAATACACACACAGAGGAACATCAACTGAATCAACAAACGGTTTATTGCACAAGCAGGTAGAACACAACAGAATAAATCCACAAACGAGAACAAAAAAATCGCACACTATGGCGGAGTCCAAAACACTGACCGAAAATACACGCACTACTACGGAGAATAAACATTCGGGAGAAAACAACTGAAAATCGCGCACTACGGCAGAGCATAAACACTAGGACGAGTAAACAGAAAATTACGCGGAAACGCGGAACCAGCAGACGAGAACAGGACGAGAACACGAGGGAACAGAATCGACGGCGGGAGAGTAAGGCGAAAGCACAAACAATCTGGCAGTGGGGTGCAGCCAAAGCACGGCTTTGAGCAGAAGCAATCAGCGCGCCGATGAGAATCAGGTGCGCTGATTGCTCCCAATCAGCCTGGCCGCACCTCCACTGCCAGCCAGAGGGAGGAGAAACACAAGGCAAGAAAAAACAAAAACACAGACACCAAACCAAAACAGACAACCCATAACAGTTTCGACTGTCATAGGCTCGTTTGAAATACACACACGAGTCAGGATTCCTCTTTGGGCCAACAGACAACCCGGTCGGGTTCTGAGCAGAATCTGATCAGTAGTTTTTGTGTAAAGGTGCTAACAGTCAGACAAGAAAAGCCGGTTGGAGTGCGACACCCCTCTCACCAGACCATGTTCAAGGTCCCTTAAAATAGACTACTGGGAACAAAACTGCTTTTGTCATCTTTTCCATTATTCTCCGTTCACATTGTTGTCGAACGATGACGCTCATCTGCAATGTGTTTCCGGACAAAATATCCTAAAATGACATTGAATCCCTGAAACACCGTAGGCTTCGTGAAGTTAGGTCTCCTCCTCATGTGAGAACATTTCCACCATTTATCGTTACCACCCAGCACCACACGGCAAACAATCCTAAAGGTCCTGAACGGAACACTGCCAAGAGCTGGTCCACAAAAGTACATGCACACACACACACACACACACACACACACACACACACCGCTCACGGCAAGCTAAAAATAGCCGTTATTACTGTGAATCAGTATTGCCTGTGAAAGGCTTCCTGCACAGATCCAGCTTGGGTAGGTTGTGTTAGAACCAGAATGCTAAGAATGTAAAGAAAAGAATATCTTGTGGTTGTGACCATCGGCATGTAATTTGCTGTGATTTGCTTTCCTGTGAATGCTTACACCTTTTCTTTTTTTTTAAATAAATGAGTATCAGTAGTATTGTTAAAGTCTTTATCAGCAGACAGTATTTGCCGGTTTCTGGTAGCTTCAACTGCAAACATGTTTTAGTGGCATATATCGCCATGGTAACTGATGCAGTTACAGTCATGATGAAATGAAATATACAGTTTTCTGCATGACTCACATGCTCACATGGGCATAAATGTGTTGCCATGTGTTTCTTTTTTTCTGGAACCATCTTACAGTACATTGGTTACTTATGACAGATTTACATTCCTCACATATTTGTTCAGGATTATGTCGTATCTGGCTGAGGACCTCCCCTCTGCTCTTATGATGTGGTTTCAACACCGTCCATTTTACGTGAACACACATTTGATTGATCTGACCTGAGCAGGACTTTGTGTCACATGCTTGTGTTCCACTGTTTTCTTCTTGTTGCACTGTGAAAGCATATTTATCTGTAAGCTACTTGTGTCATAGCCAACGATTGATCCAGTGAGTGAACATTCCAGTTTCAACTAGAAATGTCAGGGAGTCCAAACCTCCCCAAATCTGATCTGACCACAGATTTCAAAGGTTCCATCTTTGGCCCATTCTACATTTTAATGAGGTTCTATGTGAGAAACACTATCATTGTCGGGGAGAGAACTGAACTGATAGAGAAAATGACATTTAATACAGACACTGAATTCAATGAATTTCAATGAGTGCATTAAAAATACATAGTGTATTTTAGTAAGTATTATATCCACACGTTCTACACACACTGTCAGACACTTTTAAAATGAAAGATTCAGAGCCTTTCTGAAGTCATACTAATAAGCATATGTCCATAATATGAATATCTAAATAATATATGATGAGGTCTGTGTCATATCTGTTGTAAAACAGTGAAGCAATTTAGTGTGACAGCCCAGTGATTTATTAACTGAAAGTGCAGAAACAGATTAATGCTGAGCACCAATATAGCAAATTGGGAGCTTATCTCCAGATGACATAAAGGTCAGACTGCTGAATGTGTAACATCTCCACGTACCTGTGTTGTTTTGTGTTTTCACTATCAGTCTGTGGAGCACTCGAGGGGAAACCTTCAAACCCGCTCGTATCTGGTAGAACCTGATAGAGAGAATTCACATGCGTCAGTGACAAGTCAGTGCAAAGATGCATAAACATGAGTGATACTCTACACAATATGTCACCTGGAATTCAAGCAGGCTGAAATCAGGATGCTCAAAAGAAAATCGTATTTATTTTTATTGTACTTTTGTCTCATAAGAACAAGTGTCCCTTTGGTTTGGGTGGAGGATGTGTAGAATACGTCATGGGGAAATCTAAATACTTCTTCATTTCTTCCAACCAAAATGTACACTCTCATCCCACTGGCCTCACCAACTTGCTGATGTGAGAAGCTGAATCATCCAAAGATACGTTTTGTGCCCACACACCTTAAATATGCACATAAATAAAGTCATGTTACATTTTAATTAATTACATTTTAAATCAAAACCAAAAATATATGTAAGGGTCAACCACTACCTTTGCCTGACGAAATAAAAAATAAACTACTTTAAACTACTTTCCGTTGTTGACATGTCTTGTATCCTATTTATAGCTCTGATGTTGTACATTGCGGTAACATTTCTGATATTATTCTTACTAACACTGACTTAAATATCTGTGCAAGTGAACCTTGAAAGCCTCCGACGTGTTCCCTGTGGCATGGATGAGTTAACAGCTGGATGTTAAACAAGCTCAGCAAGGAGTTTTACAATTACAGCTCAATTATTAAAGGATAAAGGGTTGTAAATAATGGAGACATGATATTGTCCCTCTTGGCAAAAGACTGTAAGAGTGATAAAACACTGGTACAAGGCTTCTCGATAACTGGGAGCATTTCAAGAAACACTAATTATTGGCAGTATAGATTGCAGTAGGAAAAAGAAAAAATGTCAAATATCGATTATAAAATAGGTCATTATTTAAAGATACTTTACAGGAAATTGTGTTCATTGGCATCGACAGTGACAGAAATCATGCCTGTTTCAAGAAGGTGTCAAAGTCAAAGGATTTGTCAGCTCTCCAGCGTCAATCTGAGAGAGGGAGGTGTGACTGTAAACAGTCATGGCATCATTGTTCCACTGACAACAGAGCAGCACACAGAAAGGAGCCCCGAAGTTCAATGAATCAGCAAATACCATCTTTATGACTTGAAATGTGTTGTCTCAGAGGCTGGTGACTGTTCTCCGTTCTCAGTGCTCACTTTTAATACAAGTGATGAAAGAATTTATCGTCATTACATATGACATTACATATTTAAAATGTCCGACTTAACCTGGGAGTGTTTACAGCTGAGCAACATTTTGGGTTTCACTATTTAAGCAACAAGTAGAAGAATAAATTGCAACACAATTTAGAATTTTTTGTCAGTATCTTGGAAATCATCTCTGCAATTATCTCATTCTTTACATATATATATATTAAGTTTGGTTTTCATTAAATAAAATGTGTTACGTAACATAGTCTGGTATTTTTAATTTCCATGAAACCCTCTAAACCCCGGTGCAGCTCTGACAGTGCTGCCTGGCTCTAAAACAGTTAAAGCTGCATTACCCGACATTAGGTCAGTGCCAAATGAAGTTTCAATTATTTGTTACTAAAAATAAAGTATGGTTTGTTTCTCACGGAGACTTGGCCGGATGCAACCAACAGAACCAACAGAACAGTGAATGAAACAAGTTGCTCTTATTTGCTCAGATTCACATCAAACTATAATTGAGATGATTCACACCATTTCTGGATTGGCTTCACTCTACAGTGTCATTGGAATGTGACTGTTTATGTATATGATCATTTGGTCATTTGAACACAGGAATTCCCACAGTGACAATGCAAAATAACTCAACAATGTCTTTCATACATTTGGCCTGACTCAGCATGTTTTTCCTTAAAAAAAACATCATTGATGTTTTTTTCTGTCTGAACATTTTTGCAGACATATCACATACTAGCACATGGTTTACCAGAGTCCCTCAAGACTCAGTTCTTAGACCTCTACTTTTCAATTTATGTTGGTCGATACATAGAAATGTCATGTCACATGTAAGCAGATGACATGCATGATTATGATTATGGGTTGTCTAAACCTTGGGGCATTTAAATAAATAGCAGCTAAATGTTGCAAAGTATTAGCACGTTACAAAAGGAAGAAAACTGATGTTATTACTATGACTGCAAAGAAAGAAAGTGTCATCAAATCTGAATCCTCCTGAAAATGGCTAATCTGCTATCAAAGACATGCCGTCAATGACAGCTTGTGTTCATACTTGTATCAGGACGGACTGTTGTTATCAACACTTGAAACTCGTTGTCCGTTATCTAAATGAGTCAACTTCATTGGTTCTTACCCATAAATTAACAAAACAGCCAAGAAAACAGAAGTAATGTATATGGCTGGTACATGTTATATTAATGTTGAGTGCACTTTAACACCAAAGCATTTTGTTGGTACGTTTACGCATACAACAAAACAGAACAGCAATAAAAACAATTTGTGATGCTGATGCTGAGCAGTTTTATGACTCAACCAATATTATATGAACTCTATTTACTTGTTGTTGGTTCTTACTGTGTGACATTTGAAGTACTTGATTGTACTGTGTACTGAAAAATGTAGATATTTAAATATTGATATAGAAATGTAGGCATCCACCAAATCAATGTAATAATTCAAATGAGCTCAGACTAACACGGAACTAACACGGAAATGACTATGGCTGGTTTTAACTTAGTTCAATACCATGGAGATTAGGACATATGTGATGAATTGGAATACTAATGGAGAAAAAACGAAAGAAAACGTGGAAAAATACTGGAGTAAATTAAATAACATCTAATTGAATACATTACACCTCATATCATAAATGGAGTGCAGATATTTCACAAAAAAATACTGTTTTTTGTGTTTTCCCAACTGTTGGCAAATCACCAGGGCACATGCAGGATTAATCCCTGCAGTGTGTTATAAATGGTTTGAAAAAGGATGCAGGGGCGAAGAAAATGCTTGGCGATGATCCCTCATTTATTCTATGGGGCTCCGACGTAACATATCTCTCCTGATATCTGAGGCCACATGGCCACAAAAAGAGATACACGAGTGCACTTAGCCGAAGGGATTACCATGATGAAGCTTTAGCCCATCCCATTTTAAGAGGGAACGTCGTTTTGATAAAGCTGTTATTTCAATGAGCCAGAGGCCTCAACCTTTTAATCTTCCCACAGACACATCACGGATAAACATGGCCTCCGCTTATGTAACACACGTTCATGTTAAACTCACTGGGAACGCAGAACCTGTGCAGTTAGCTCCTTTATCGACCCGGTATGATAGACTTTAGCAGTCAATGGTGGTTCCGTCATGTCAGGTACGTATTTTGTGTCACCGTCCTTTATTATCACCCGACTGTGTTTACTGTTATTTAAATCAATAAGCGATTTACAATTCAATCAGTCTAATGTTCAAATCGACCTTGAGCTGTTTTTTTCTCCTTTAATGGTTAATGATGACTTCTCTATTATGAAAATGTCGGTGAAGGATTAAAGTAGGGTTTTGGATGACGGATCACAACAAGGGACAAGTCGGATAGATGGGTAGACAGACGGACAGACGGACAGGTAGAAAATGCTGCCAGCCGTCCACATTACAGTTACTCATCGGTGTGATGGATCGAGTTTTTCAGCCATGAAGTGTTTCAGTGTTTCAGAATGTGATAAATTACTTACCCTCTTTGAAATAGATCCACATTGTGAAATTTGTGCAACTCTAAGGAAAACTCCAGTGTTCCCTGTACTTCAGACATGATATAATCCCACTCATCACCTGTCAAGAGACAAGACACACAATAAATGTGACATGCCTGATAAGCAAATTTAGATCTTCATGCCCAAATTTATTCATGTGGCGTTTGCTGAGAAATCAATAGCGGAAAGATATAGTAGCAACCAGACGTCACTTCAGATTCCTTTCTGGACGAATACACATTTGATTCCACACAGCTGCGATTCTAGTTATCTAGATGTAAACTGATCACTAGAGAGAAAAACAGAAAGGAATTGAAGCCAATAATAATGTTCTTGTAGATTTCTCTTTCACAGTGAGGCACTGGTGGAGCTTTTGGTTTAGGGGTGAAATACAAATACAACATTTTGATTCTTTGAAAATGGCAAAAAAACCATATGTGGATCAGTGCAGGCAGATGTCTGCAGTCTCCGAGTGGCAGGATTACACAAAACTAGTCCCTCGTGAGGGACGACTCCACTGCTTCCAACAAACGCTGTCAAATCCTGTGACTTGCTGTGCAAATCCTTGAAGAGCCTGGATTCTCCTGATGCACCTAGTGTGTTCAGTGAGGTGCAGCAGAACATTCAGAATAGTCTTTGGCCAGAACGCGTCTCCAGAAAATACGTAAATTGGAAACAGACAATGAGGGGACTGGATCAGTCCTGTAAATTCATCATCACTCCATCACGTCGCCCTGTGCAGTGGTGGATTTAGCATCATGTCAGGGGCCCCACAGGGCATCTGTGCACTGACACTGTTGCAGGTGTAGTGTAAATCATTAGGGAACGCCAGCAGTGTCTGTGTGTGTGTGTGTGTGTGTGTGTGTGTGTGTGTGTGTGTGTGTATGCGTGTAAGGAATGGGTAGTGGACTACTACAGCCAAATACGAGTGACTGCTACTGCTATTAGTAAAATCAGTCATACCATAAAGGCTAATAGATAAATAACTCATACAGTATATGTTGTGACAAGATGGTTTTTTTCTGTTATGTGTTACTTTGAATCTGAAAGAATCACACTATCCTTAGAATAAACCATGTCACTGATGGGCATCCAGATGTTTCTAACTTTGTGACTGACCAGTTTAGTAATTGAAATGGTTGTAGTGTTTTATTATGTTTATGTTCATGTGTTATAACTTCTCCCTAAATAGAAATGTGTGTGAATATAGTTGGCATATATGAAATGTCATCTATATCCATATGTGATTAAATATAGAGAGTTGCACATAATGGAGATGAGGCTCACTTAATTTCCTCTTTACATCCAAAGAACCATGAGGAGAAACCTGCATTTGATGTTCTTGACATAGGGAGAGAGAGAGAGAGAGATGTCAGCATTTACTGTGAAGTGTATCATCTATCTGCTCATTGAATGATTTGAAACTTAATCCTCCCGTGTGTGTTGCCCAGCGTCTCAGTGAGCTGCTCGCATAGTCACAAGGAAGGCAGAAGCACTGAATGTTTCATTAAGAGACACAAAGCATCATTGCCATGAATCAAAGTGTAAGTTCCTGTGTGTATTACTACAAGTGAAACCACCTTAAACGGAGGTAGTCCCAGACAGGGACTGATGTGTTACAAGCAAAAGCCAAGTAAAAGTTGGTGTCTTTACTGCTCTCAAAAAGTGACAGGCTTCTTTTGGTGTTAGTTCACCAGTAACTGACAGCAACAACAGCAAGTGCGTCACACACGTTTTTCATGCTTTCATCTCATGCAAGCAGCACTGACACAATGCTTCCGGCGCTCGAATCAGGGTTAGTTCAGCGTTTGCTGTCAATCCTGTCAAGCTTAAAACAGCATTAACCGGCTGTTGGTGGGTTTTGAAACTGGATTTAAGACATTCAACTAACTGTATTACAGGCTCCATCCCAAGTTTTATTTCTTACATTAAATCCAGTGTAGAGGTCGAGCGTGAGGGTCTCCATGTGACGCACAGCCTGCTCTAGACAACAGGAGCAGTAACATCCACTAATGGCGTACATTAGCTGAGTACTGCGGGGAATGGGGCCGACATGAAGGACAAGAAGGACTCACGTTGTGTCACGCTGACAGGAACTCACCCCACCCGCAGCGTCTCAAAGCAGAGGCTTTGTGTCAGAGTGCCCACAGAGGGTGTGATTCGTCTACTTGTTCACTTCGGAGGCAATGAGATGTAAACGAGGACGGTAACGTCTTCAGATATGTGGGCAGCGTGGAGGAGAATATCCATCCTGAAAACAATCTGTCCTTCCAACGCACAGACTCCATCGGCAGCCTTCTGGTGAACATTCATTAACCAGTTAATCCAATCAGCGACGCACAACTCCCACACGGACGGAGGCGAACCGCTGTCAGTCAGTAGCGCTGTAGTGACGTTGTTTCATCCGTTGTTGATGTCTCTGGCTGTCAATCGTCAGGATGGAGCGGAAGTTAATACGAATGCGTAGACGTGGTTTATTCACTGTTTCTTTACTGCGTTCGAGTTGGCGAAGGTCTGTGCTTTCCGAGTGCCTGCCTGTCAACAGGATTACACAAAACGTAGCGACTCAGCAATTAAACTTTTTAATTCACCGAAAAAAACTAGGGAGATACATAACTGAAATAGTCATTAGAAATACTATAAAATCTCAGGACTTTCTGGACATGAACTAAAGAATGTGTGACTGATGCAATTCTGGGATTTTTTTTTTTTTACTTTTAAGAAGTTTCTTGTACTCCACCTGGAGCAAACTTGAACACATTTGAAGCAATTTTCACAAAAAAGAAAGAAATATTCAAGATGCACAAAGAATAATTTGAATAATTAGTTATAGGACATATAGGATAGTTATAAGACACTGACCTAAGACACACATGGACACTGGTACTTTGGCCCTTCTCTGAAGATTAAGGAAAGGGATCCTAATGCGATCCTACAATCTAATGGCATTTCTGATAGTATTTGGTTTAGATTTGTTGTTGCCAGCCCAGCTTAGAACACAGAATCTTCACCATCATCACCTTCCTGTTGTCATCTGAATCCAAAGGAAGCACCTGCTGTCTAATACTGTGTCGTAGTGAACCACCGCTGAGCCACACACACATTTTCTGCTTGTGCACACTCAAATTGCTTCAACTTTTCTGCTCGCTTCCTAATCATTAAAAACGAATCATTACAAAACCGCCATCTGCCGTCTGATTACTATTTCATGTAGGTCAGACACTTGGGCCTTGTTGGACGACGGGCGTTTGCAGATTCAGTAAATTCCACACTTTGCTGCCCCTGTACGCTGCCCTCCTCCCCTCCTGTTGGTGTCGGGCTCAGCTGGGAACCCTGACTGACAGCTCGCGGTCTCAATTTGTGAGGATGAAGAGGAAACATGTTCCTGTGGTGACTGATCGAGGAAGAAGCCCGGCGACATTGTAACACGGAGACTTATTGCGCCACCACTGGAAGCTGCTGTGTGCACAGGGCCGGAAATTAATCTCTGGAATTATTACACATCGTCTGCGGAATAAGACACAAAGGACTCCCAGCAAACAGTGTCGTACAGGATACGTGGCTCACAGGAGATCCTTCAGAAATAGAAATACTGCAGTAGTTGTGGATTTCTGGACATGTTTCAAGTGCCTCTGCTTAAATAAAGTAATGCACTTTCCAACTGAGCAGAGGGAACGTCCTTCACTGGAAGGCTCCGAGCCAGGAATCATGTGACGGCATGATTTTGCTACAACCCTCCCTAAAGGTCTGTGTTGTTAAAACTGTCGCAACAGTCCCAGCAAACGTGGTGAAGACATGAGTGGATGTGACTGTCGTTCTTACCAGCGACTGTTGCAGAAATGACTTTTGTCTAAAGAACAAAACAGTCTCCACCTTGAACCTGTTTTATCGGTGGTGTTCACAGCAACATGCACTTTTTGTGAACTTGTCTGCAGAGAAATATGTGTGAGAATTCCACCACTCCTGCCTGGTTTCACAGTGTAAAGCTTGACGTTCGGATAGATCCGGTTTGCTGCTTTAAAGCGGTAGTCTCTTAGATGATGTTGTGGTTTTCTGCTCTAATGATTCGTTTGAACCGGTCAAATGGGTGCTGGACGGTTGTATCCTGCACGGGTGCAACCAGCCAACTCACTGACCTCCTGTCCTGTCTGGGTATTTTCATCACTTTAAAGAGATATAATAAATAATCATTTTATTATGATTGACAGAGAATTATTTAGTTTTTATCTGATTTTGACCTCTTGTTTTGCTTTCAGCAGTCAGTAGTGATGATGCATTTCCAACATTTCCAAAGTTGAGCACATGCAGTCGATGAAACAAAGAAGATGAAGCACGTAGGGTGCATAAATTAATCCACAGCGTCTCACTGGTATCAAATCCATCCTCTTGCCTGCAGCGTTGGAAGCGACCTCGGTGTGCACGCCAGCAGCTTCCTCTGCTGTCATGTACGAGCAGGAGACTGCCAGTCCGCTCATATTTCCCACACATGCAGACAGAGAACACGGGGGCTCACATGTAGACAACAGCAGCCTCACCTTAGCAGTGATGAAGTCCCAGGATCCAGCAAATAAATCGCTGTTGGCGGATGGATGTGTGTTTTCAATGTTTATATCAGCGCTTCTCCTGCTGCTGCTGCTGTTGCCATGGTTATTCATCCAGACCCTGTGCGTACTGCAGTCCTCGCTCCAGTCTCTCTCTCTCTCTCTCTCTCTCTCTCTCTCTCTCTCTCTCTCTCTCTCCTCTCTCTGTCTCTCCCTCTCTCTCTCTCTCTCCATCAATCCCCTATGTCTCTGTGTCCTGATGGGGATTTCATTTTGGGAACGCGCTGCAGCTTGTATTGTCTAATCTGGCTGTTTGTGTGTGTGTGTGTGTGTGTGTGTGTGTGTGTGTGTGTGTGTGTGTGTGTGTGTGTGTGTGTGTGTGTGTGTGTGTGTGTGTGTGTGTGTGTGCGTGTGTGTGTGTGTAAATGAATGTTCATGTTTCGCACAGCTGATGTTTGTGCAGATGCAGATCAGATGAGCATCAAAATAGATTCATCAACAGATCAATTACTCTCACGTGAATGTGTGTGTGTGTGTGTGTGTGAGTGTGTGTGTTTTGAATAAACATGCTGGAAAGTGTTTCTGTCAGTCAGTACACAAAGTGCATTCACAGGTTTCTACACGACTTCTACCGATGCTCTCACGTGAAGTTGAAGTCAAATC
>CAAKHB010005477.1:0-19903 GCA_901007665.1 Aeoliscus strigatus
ATCTCATCCACACGTATGTGTTGACACAGAGGACACAAACGATCAAAAATAGCTCGTTCTCACACAAACACACACACACACACACACACACACACACACACACACACACACACACTTCAGGTGGAGTTTCATAACTCACATCTGTCCAAGACCTCCCCGACAGACATTGACGAATATAAAATGACATATTGAAATGTACAATCACAACTAAATGAAACATAGCTTAGCTTTAGCTTAGCTTTAGCTTAGCTTTAGCTTAGCTTTAGCTTAGCTTTAGCTTAGCTTTAGCTTTAGCTTAGCTACCCCAGCGAACGTTCACCCAGTGACCTCAGAACCGTTCACCTGTCGATAACAACGTTTGTAACAAACCGCTATTCCACAACATTGAAACAAATCCTCTAAATCCTCATCGGATGCTGGTTCGATGGTGTTCATCACGTGACTGTCTTGTTGTGAAATGTGCAGGCGTGTGCAAACCCACAGGTATTTAACAGTTTATAAAAGGAAATGGATGAATGCTGGCAGAGATTTCCTGGTGAAACGCTGCCACGTCACGTCTGCGGCACCAGTCCAGCGATGATGAGTCATGTTAATCCGGTTGCAGACTGCAGACACACTCTTTGAGACAGCGTGAAGTTTGTTCTGTGGACATTTGTTGCTGATGCGTGAGACATCTGACCTGATGCACATCTGTGCACGTTAGATGGTTTATTTGGTTTTATGGCCGCCTGAGGGGCAGGTCACTGGCTGATGGAAATTTCCCCCGACACGTTCTTAGAGTGAGTCCGCTGGTCAGAAATCACCCAGGAAACACAGCGTGTGTGTGCGTGTGTGTGTGCGCGCCCTGGTCCTGCATCGTGAGCTCCACCGGGTTCGTCCCAGTGCTGTGAAGTCAGCAGAGCAGTTTCACGTTTCTAATCATGTTTATGAGCAAAAAATGGTTGTGACTCTCCATCATTCAGGGGTCTGATGACACTTTGGAGGGGGCGGAGTCTTTCTCAGTCCCGCCCTAACCTCGACACAGGTCCAACGTATTTTTTAAAGGTGATGCTGGCCTAGTTTGACACCCGCTCGAACTTGATGCTTCTGTGGAAACAGTTTATTGTGGCTCCCGTCCAAAGAACCGCTCTGGGATTTGGTCTGTGGTTGTTTCTATAAGTCGTCTCAGAGGAAAAAGGAGGAGCTGAGGTTCTCGCATTCGACATTTCTGTCGACCTACATCGAGTGCTGCCACTGACAGTGGCATCAAGTGCATGTGGAGTCATTGCTGCAGCGGTGGATGCACACACACACACACACACACACACACACACACACGTGTGGATGTGGGTGAAGGACAGACATACTTCTGGAGGACATTGTCTCTAAAATTAAACCAAGCACCAAATTAGTCCACTGAATTTGCAGTTCAGTTTTAAATATACATATAATTAATGCATAAACCATTTGATAAATCTTGATTTAATTTCTTATTAATCTGCTTTTAATTTGTTTTGTTTTGTAAGGTGACAATATTTATAAACAAGTTATTATTTATTGTTGTTGTTGTTGTTGTTGTTGCTAATATGCTAATGTTGTACTGTCATTGGCAAATCATCAATAAAATGACTGGAATCTGCATCCATGTCCTTGATTTAAGTCAACGAAGTATCAGGAGTGATAACACACAAATACAACTTTGACTTTTGTTGCACAACGATTCCAGACTGGTGCTTTGAAACCACTCGAGTCAAGTAGTCCCTCGGTGGCGTTGCCACTTCAGCCCCCCGTTCCTTTCCATGTAAGGTGACAAGTGTTATTAAAAGGCAGCACAGTAGCTTCCTGGGAGCTGTTGAAGAGGCTCAGAGGTCATGATGCTTTCAGTCAGGGGACCCGGCCGGACGAGGAGGGATGTGAAGTTGTCATTTAATCCTCTGCTCCACTGGCCGACAGACAGGAATAGACGGGTTCTGAATGGGGTGACATGATCGGGACAGAAAAAGATGGTGGGAGAGTGACGTAGGGGTAGCGTGCAAATAGACCCCCGATACACAAAGCTAGAGCGTCAGTTATGTCCTCTCTGAGGACACACTTCTTTCATTGTAATGATGACATTCTACTTTGGAAGCAGAGAAGACAACTGATCTTGAAAAACAATCTTGAAGAGTTTGTTCTCATGAGGGCGTATTTAAGTCGCATGGTCTTGAATTGACTGTTCAGGTGAGTTTGTTTGCTGAATCCACCGGTGTATTTTGTCCTGGTAGTGATAGTGATAGTAAGACAGTGTTGTTTGTTTGTGGTGGCACATGGTTGTAGGAGGAGCAGTGATGGCAGCATCAGGGGAGTGACTCTGGGACGCTGCTGAAAGGAGGTTCCCACCTGATGACCCCAGAGACATGTTGGCTATCGCTGTTCATTGGTCTGGATGGTTAAACTAGCTACCATAGGGCGTAGGAGGTTCTACAGCTTTTAGATTGGATGTGCTCAAATCGCTAAAGTTCAGGAAGTCATTCACTGAGTCTGGTCCATTTCATGTAGCACCAGTTTCTAGTGTTCACCTTAAAGAGACGAGCCCCCGTAGACCCACATCAGCGGTTAGATTTCGTTTTGGTTTGTGCTCTGCCATGTGAAGGTTGTTTATTTGGTTTCTAATCGATTCACGGCGCGGTGCTGCTGGGTGGACTCTTCCTAGACAGGAAACGCTAAAGGCGCTTTCATCCTTCACACACCGGCGGTTTGTTGCCTGCAGCTCACACCTGCGTCTTCTTTTTACATGTTCTGAGATGCTCAGTGATCGAGTTCACCCTGAAGTGATAGCTGGTTGTCGTACATGTTCAATCCGGAGGCAAAGAGCAGCTGAGGCGGGATGTGTCCTCGTTTTTGCTCCAGTTTTAACTCACTTTTTAAACACTCACCATCTTTACTCAAATCAACAAGAAGTTCTTTGGCCTCATTTACAGCAGAAATAGTCTCTTACTAGGGCGGCGTAAAATGAACATTTGGGAAATGCATGTTACATCTGAGTAAAGCAATGATTTACCTATTCGTAACACGTGAAGATGCACATGGAAATGATGCCATGAGCATGTAGCCAAGAGCTCTCCATCACCCCCTGGTGGCTGGTGGTATTACCGCTCATGGCTCACAGGTTCACAGTCAGGTTCACAATCACAGGTTGAAGGCTGGAAACTGGACCAGACTAGAACATTAAACACTCATCCCATGTATATTTGAGTACAGACTGATTCTGTACAGACTGTGATCAGTATGTGATGGAAACACAGCACTGAAGGAAGAAGAAGAAACACCAGTCAGGGTTGTATGATCATCCCGGCTGAATGATGGTCCTACTTTTACTGCTGGTCCAACGTGGTTTTTACGTATTTTTACGAACCTTGTAAACTTTTGGACACACCGTAAGAGTTTGTGCCCTTATCAGCCAGATGCTGGTTGAATAAAATGCTGTCCAGACTGTTCCCTTCCCTTCAGCTAACACACCTCTCACTATGCTAACAAACTAGCAACAAAACCCGGGTGCTTTTTATCTCCAGCACAAGCCCTTCAAAATAAAAGCCTTTGAACCTCGCGTCCGATAAAATCAAAGAAACAACAACCTGACTTTGAGGTTTCTCCTTAGAGTATGTCAGCATTGACTGGTGGCAATGTTGTCGAGGTACTCTCTTCTCCTCCGACCCCAGAACTGCTCCGCCCGATACTGAACATGACGCCACCGCTGACTTGCGTACACATCCTCTCTGATGAATCTGCCAGGAGGTGGTGCGGCTGTAATGGGTTTCATGGTGTGTAGGCGATTGGGCGTCAGTGGCTCTGGATTATCTGGATCATTTAGGGTGTCAACTGTCAGTGGACGACGGTCCAGAGCCGCCGCCTCATAAAAGATTGTCTGCAGAGAGGCATCGTCCAGGCTGCCTGATGAGGGTGAGAGAGTGGAATGAAGAACATTCCTCACCGTTCGGATCTGTCTCTCCCATACACAGAACACAACAGAAAAGGCATGTGAAGAGCAGACCGTATCCCTTTTCTACTTTGCATCCTTGCTTGGTGAGAAACTGACCGAAACAGTCAACATGCCAACAAAGGTAAGTGATGGTGATGGATCTACACGCTGAGATGGCAGATCTGCCATCTGCTGTTCTTCTGGGGACCTTCTGCGACATGTAACACATAAGAACACACATGAACACTGGTCATAACCACATGAATTTGTGTCAGAGAAATGGTGCAGCTTCTGTCTCAAGACCTGTCCGAAACCAGACGTTCTCCAAAGAACTACAAACCAGCACTCCCACACTCCCACACTGTAGTTCTCTGGGAAGGGGGTCGTCCCAGCCTGTGCCGTGTCTACACATTTCTTGAAGCACCCTTTTCTCCACGAGGAACCGTGGACAATATACCACGTCGTGCTGCTGGCTCGTCTTTTAGGCAGACACAAAATTTGAAAGTGTCTGATTCAATGGATTCCCAAGACTCTCTCCAAAGTCACATCCTTGAAGGCCAAATCAAGAGCCTTCACTTCAGCAGCACGCTGAGCAGCAGGTGTACTCTCCAGCAAGGATCTGTTATTGCACATAAACTTGTGCAGTCTCAGTCCACCCATGGAACAGAGCTTCTGGGCTTCCTGTGCGAGCCGAATAGCTTCATCTACATTTGCTATGCTAGTGACACCATCGTCCACGTAGAAGTCCTTCATAATGAATTGTGACCCGAGGGGAACAGACTCATTGTCTTTCGTTTTTTAGGTCCATGGTGAGTGCATCCTGGAGATGACGTGGCACCAAATAGATGCACCTTCATGGGGAATTCCAGTGGCTCTGACTTGAAGTTGCCATCTCTCCTCCAGAGGATGTGTAGATAGTCTCTGTCAGGTTCACATACACAGAACTGATGAAACAACTTTTCTAGGTTGCACATCACCGGTAAACAATGTTTGGTGTATGCAGGAGGGAGATCAGTGGGGATCGTAGAGCTGTAACCTCTCTCTCTCTCACACCGGACTCCTGTTGACTGTGCATAAATGCATCCTCTCCAATCATTGTTGTTAGCTTCAGCCTTACAGGGTGTGTTTCAGTCTGTGAACTATTGCTAACTTCCTGGTCAATGAAGACTGTGTCAAGCCTTTCCACACCTGGATTGCTGACAGAGGAAACATCCCCTGTCGCGATCATCAAGTTTTGGTAGATGGTTCCTTAGTCGCCACACTTTGAGACAATGTGGTTGCTGTTTCCTCTGTGCTGCTCTGATCTGAAGCGGATGCGGCTTTAGAGTCGTTTTCATCATGGAGGAGTGAAGGATGTCTTCCTTTACAGTTATCACATGAACGTCTATTGTGGCCTGACTTCAGGCCGCCGTAGCAAAGTTTCCTTTCTTTCACATATTTCCTCCAGAGATTTCTTTTTGAATTCAGGACAGATGTGAAGTTGATGTTTACTGTCTTGACAAAACATACACGGTGGCTTTAAACCTGTTTTTAACTGTCATGGTTGTCAGTTTTCTTTGTGTTTGTGGTTTGTTTTCTCGTCCCTCTTCCCTCTGTTTGGCAGTGGAGGTGTGGCCAGGCTGATTGGGGCGCAATCAGTGCACCCGATTCTCATCAGCGTGCTGGTTGCTCCTGCTCTTAATCTGGGCTCTGGGCACGTTTTCCTCCCTTGTTCGTTGCCTTGATCGTGTTTTCTCGTCCGTCTGTTTTCCATCCCGCACTCATTTGCGCTTTCCGTTTTCGTCTTTCCCATTTTTGTGTCTTCTCCTGCCCTTGTGGCTTTGTTTTTGTTCTGCGTCTCCTTTTCTTGGCTGATTTTGAGTTTGTTTGTTCTTGTGCATGTTTCTTCTGTTTACCAACATCTCCTGCTTTTCCTGTGTGGTTTCTCCTGCACATTTCGGTCCAAATGTGGACCTCGGGACCTCCCGCCCTATTACAGTACAATCTGGCCCCATTGGACCCAGCAGGGATTCCACAGAAGGAAAGGGACACCGCGGTCCAGACGGTCTTGTACAACCAGGGAGCCTGGCTCAGTCATCATGACCAGGCACTCAACACTCTGCTGGAAACGACTCAGCAGCTCTCCGCACAGGTAAGCCAGAGCTTAACTCAACCAGGGATATCCCCACCACTAGCCCGGAGCCTTACTCGGGCGAATTCAATAAATGTCGCCGTTTCCTGTTTCAGTGCCACTTAATTTTCTCCCAAAAATGTTTTGGTTTTTTTCCTCCAACCAATCAAAGGTCTTTCACCTGATCGGTCTGCTCAGGGACAAAGTGCTAACCTGGGCTGAAGTGCAGGGTTGTCGCCCAGATTTTGACACTCTTTCTTACGAGTCCTTTGTGAAGTTATTCTGCGCAGTTTTCAGCCGCCCATATCACTGCGGCAAAGCCTCATCCTGGCAGCTAGGACCGGGGGTCCCGGTCCATGGTGGACTATACGGTCCTGTCCAGGATGACGGCTGGAACGATGAAGCCTTAAAGACTGTGTTTGTCAGGGGACTGAATGGGAGAGTCAAGGACAGTCCAGCGACTTCGAGGCACTCGTCTTCCTGGCCATCAGATTAGATAACTGGCTGCGAGAGCGACGCCGCAGGGGTTTCGGACGTGACCCAACTGGGCAGAGCCCAAAACTTCCCATGGCGGACCACAGTTTGTGTCCCGGGTCTGGGAAACGTTCTGTGCTGCATTGGGTGCTTCTTCCAGCCCCTTCCACACCGTAAGAGCTTGTCCTTATCAGCCAAGTGCTAGTTAAATAAAATGCTGTCCACAATGTTTCCTTCCCTTCAGCTAACACACCTCTACGGAGGAGTATTAGGGCCATATGGGAGGAATTTTTTTTTTTTTTCATTGTGCACTTCGAGAAAAAATTTTAAATTTCGAGAATAAAGTCTATCAGATGTCCCCTGTACACCTCCCTAGGGAGGTATACCAGGCATGTCCCACCGGGAGGAGACTCCGGAGAAGACCCAGGACACCTGGAGTGACTACATCAACCAGCTGGCCTGGGAACACCTTGGGACCTTCCTGGAAGATCTGGAGGAGTCTGGGTGTCCCCTCTCGTTAAGACATGTTTTTAATGAATATATTCACGTACACTCATGGTTTTATTTGTAGTCATTTGTGTGTGTGTGTGCTTCAGCAGGGTGTCATGCTAAACACATCTTGATGATGAGCCCTTAGTGACAGTGACATGGTCATGATGCACCACTGACTTTAAACCACGTTTTTTCCAGTCAGAAACTCTAAATCTGGAGCCCAAAGTCTGTGAAACCAAAATATCAACGTGCTGTGACTGTGAGCACCACTCGTCCTTTGTAGACCAACACGCCCAGACCACGCCCAGTTGTCAATTAGATCATCTGATCACAGACTTTGGAAATGACATCTGCGCTGCCGTGAAACCAGGAAACAGACTTGAATTCCCCGTTTGGCGCCGTGTATCATTGATTGAAATTGAGCCCTTCGACTGTATTCTCAAAGTTTCGACTATTCACAAAATCGTATTTCGACTTTTTTCTCAGAGTGCACAATGAAAAAAGTCCTCCTCTCAAATATTTTTCTCCTACAGGGCCCTAATACTCTTCAGTACCTGTACACCTCTCACCATGCAGACAAAATAGTGACAAAACCCTTTCCAGCGAGAAAAAAACATCCAGAACCTAGTGTCTGATAAAAACAAAGAAACAACAACCTGGTGTAACAGTGGTCTGCGTTGTGTTATTTATGACCGACACTCTGTTCTGGGATTCACCGTTTATTACCTGTGTGATACCAAGAAGACGCACAGCACTTTCCTGCACAGCATCATTAGATAAAATAGCAAATGTTAGCTCAGGGCCCGTGCTAGCGCTGCTAGTGCTTAGCGCATGGGCCACGAACAGCGAACACTCAACATATGCAACGTAATTAATCTTGGAACATTCGATGATCGCTGTGTTGTTTATTATTTGTATTATTTAAATGGACATAACGCTGTGCTTCGTGGTTGCGACTCACCATGAGCTCAATCCTCACGTACTGGTGCTGTGGTGACGTCACAGCCCAGATTTATAAACTGAGGAGAGCCATGGGAGCCAATCAGCGTCCAGGACACAGGTACACACAATGATTGGCTGTATTGCGACAAGTGGAATCCACAGCTCAGCTCTGTTACACTGGCTACAAAGAACGTCCCCAAAAAGAATGAACAAACATGAAAACAACATCGACAGGGAAACAAAGATGAAGGTTATTTACAGGGGTCAAAGCTGTTTGACATCCTGTCAATCTGTCTTTCACAAAGCGCTTCACTCGTCGATCATGTCAGAAGTAAGCCATTGACTGAAGACGTTTAAAGTATCGTGTCATGAGTACGAAGGCAGGTGGAGATCTGGTTAAACGTTCAACCACGTGGACGCTGCCGAGTGGACCTCCATGTTTGTGTGTGACTTTATCATCTGAGACTCACTGTTTGGATCATTCCGCTCAGTTCTGCTTCAGTGTTTCCCTCCACTTTGTTTTGGAACGAGAGGAGGAGGTGGAGGAGGAGGAGGGAGGAGGAGGAGGCGACTATAAATGAAGAATGGAGTGTTTTTCACTTGTTGACATCGTTTCTCACTCCTCCTCCCCCTCCCTCCCGTCTCAAAGTGTGAACTTACATCACTTTCTTTGTCTTTCTGGATTTTTCCAGATTGAATGATTTGCATGTGAAGTGGCTGGGGCCCCTTTTCCTGTTTTCCTCCTTTTGAACCCTCCGTTCTTTTCTTCCCACTTTCTCACTGCCCGTTGTGAAGGAGCGCTGCAGCGTTCAGCTGACGGCCTCACGTCCTTGTCCAGGGAACAAACAAGTCTGAGCTGATTTGAATTTATTCATCAAGTTGTGTAAAGATGAGTTGGATAAATGAGAAATACTGTGGAATGTGGTTACCTAGGCAACCAGGAATGTAACAGGCAACTAACAGGACTGAATGTAGCATGAATTTGTAACTGTCAACTCAGTATATGACGTGTTTCATTGAGCAGTTTTGCTGTGACTGACAGGTGTGTCACACACACACACACACACACACACACCTTCCTTTGTTTTCCCATGTGGCAGCAGGTGAGCGCCGCTCCCCCGCCCCCTGCAGCTCATCCTCATCAGCAGCTCCAGAAGAACCTGCCACATCTTGTCCATGCCGGATCAACTCTAGTTTTCTGCCGTCACTTCTGTCAGTCTGCAAACGGCAACAGATTCTTCTCCTTCTTCTCCTTCAGCTTCCAACTATTTCTTAACTCTAAACTCTTGTCAGTTAACGCACTGCAGAAATTCAAAATCTTACAAAGAAGATTTGTCTTATTTCTAATCAATCATCTTTTCTTGTTTCAGGTAAAATTGTTTCTGAAAAATCTGTCAGTGGGACAAATGTTTTTTTTTCTTACTACAAACAATTTACACTATAATTTCTTGCTCCACTAGCAGATTTTTCTGTTTATGTGAAGTGAAAGAAGGGAAAAATGTCTAAAAACAAATTACTTGTTCAGGTGCTGTCTGCTTATAACTGTTAAGAGATTTTATGACTAGAAATGAGACATGGTGATGAGAAATAAGACAAAAAGTAAAATAGTTGATTTTGAGTGTTTGCAATGTGTAAAACGTCACACACACACTCAGCTCATAAGACTGAATTCTGTCTGAAGACCTTCAGGCTCTTACTCTGAGCGTCAGCCGAGGGTTATCTGGTGGACACACACACACACACACCACCTATATTTACCTGTGAGCGGCTCCACAACAGGCTTTTAGCTTGTTAGGTAACAATTACCTAGAAGACGTTCCATGGCAACAAAAGATTATGGGTTTAAGAGGAAACTACACTCACTATCCAGATTGTTGCAATGTTCTTTCTATCCACAGGGGGCGTTGTGACCTTTGACTCTTGTCTGGACGTGCAGAAATCCTGTTAGAGCTGGCTGTCTGGCTGCCTGGAAGCCATGAGGTACAAGTTCCTGTGTTCGGTGTTGGGTTGTGTGTGTACAGAATCACAGATAAGCATGAGGTGAATAGTGTGTGTTCAGAATACGGTGAAAGACGAATGAGTTTTTAAAGTTTTAGTGTCAGAGCGCTGTGGCGATTCAAGACGTGATAGATACAACGTGTGCTGGTTTTTGCTTCCTGGAGAGTTCAACAACAGTGAAGTCGTGTTGATAAAATCAAATTGAAGTGAAAAGTGTTTGTATTTTTACAGCTTGCAGCATGTTCTTGCTGCGTGAACGTTGCTCACTTGATGCCATCCTGAGTGTAAACAGATAAAACGAATCACTCCCCTCGTCCCGCCGACAGCAGCTGTGTTAATGTTAATGAACAGCATGTTGATCGTTCCCTCCAAACATGAAACATCACATGACAACGGAGTGACAGACAGAGCAGCATCCAGGACTTTCAGGGCGACAGGAAACAGCTGAGTGATCGTTGCCGGCTCTCACAGTCCACCTTCGTCCTGCAACAGGTCAGAGGTCAAGTGTTTTTCCATGTTTTCCACCGTCGGTTAATAAATGTGAGCAGATGTTAATGTTTCGACAGCGTCTCTTCTCCTCTTCAGAGCTTCCCTCACCTCTTTGCTTTCACGACAGTCTCCACAGATACAACCCAGGCAGCCGTTGATCACCTGGACGCCGCAGAGCAGCAGCTGCAGGACGCCCATGGTCAGCAGCATGGAAAAGAGGACCACGTGCCACAGCACCACGTTGTTGGGGTACTCGCAGACGGACCACAAGGTCTGGTTCACCAGGTAGCTGCTGTTACCGCTAAACAGTGATTGGCAAAATAAGAAAAAAAGGATGGAAGTTCTTAGTCATCCGGGTCATCACATACCTGCTGAGGTTAGTCTAACCTCTGTTGGTTGCTAGGAGACTTCTCATCCGAGAGACTGAGGCTGCTGAAATGTCTCAGAGCAACGGAGAAGGTCCAACACCAATCGGAGGAAATGCCCTTTTTCTTTTCTTGCTTAAAAATATTTCAAACTTTAACAGCGCATGTTCCCTCCTACATCTGCATTCAGACAGAACGATAACACAGGAAAAGTTTTTAGTTTTGACATTTGCCTATCACAGGTTTGTCCTAAACCACTGACGCTCCCACTTGTCAGAGCAAAGGATGAGAGCAGAAGTGTCTCCTAGCAACCAAGGAAGTCCAACAACAACCTTGAGTGACATTCTCTACTTATTTCATATCCAACAACTGCATTCCGTGAAAGTATTTTAACGTTAAATGTAAAATCCAGCAGGAATCCTCACTGACAAGTCAGATCATTGACTGAACAAGTTGCTTGTTATTTTCCGTCGATTTCAGCAGAGGAACTGAAACAGCTGAAACATGAAGAGAACAGCTCACGTTGTGTCTTCTCTACTTATTAACAACCTCCTTGAATCTGAGTCCCGTTCTCTGCTGTCGGACACCAAAGTTCACCGGCACGAGCAAATCATTGTGCAGGTGACAGTGACACCGGGTCTAATTTTTAAAATGCAGGTTGTCCTCTGACCTGGCCAAAATAAGAGTCTGGAGGACAAGCAGTGTTTTACTCTACTCTGCCATCTACTGGTCATGAAAGATGCAACATTTGTTTCACTGCACAAGTCCTCTGCAGCTCCCACAGAGCAGTGGTTCTCAGTGAGGTCCGGGGGCCCTCAGGACTCCTTCAGGGGGCCCCCAGCAAAAGAGGAAACTAGTTACATCATTGCATTTACTAATATTATTAAATACTTACTGTCTGAATACTAATATACAATGTAATATAACGCCCTCAGCAGGAATTCAGGGGCGAAACCTACGTATGAATTGAACCTTTGCAGCAGATGTCACAGAGATGCAGAGGTCAAAGGTCAGTCACCACTCACGTGCCGAGGTCTTCAAAGGGATACCTCCATTCACCTTCCACCAGACACTTGGGACCAATGGCCAAACCAGTTGAGGCCACGCAGGTGCAGTAGATGGCGCCGACCAGCCCAAATGCAGAGGAGAACACAGAGTTCAACATCTGGAGGAGACAGGTGACCAATGTTTACGGGTTAGAAACAATAACCTGAAAATATGAGATGAAATAAGATAAAATGAAAAAGTAAAATATATAAAATAAAGTGCATCAATGTCTTTGTTAACACCATTAGGAGCCCCCCCTCATTATTCCTGCTTGACTTTTGTCGCCAGTCGTACCGTCCAGTACACTCACCCGGCAACGGTTGCCGCAGCAACCTTTCCCACAGCAACCTTTGCCCCCGGCCCTGATCGCTGAACAGCTCGGGCACAGCATCTGAGAAGATGTGGAGAAGAAGAAAAGATCAGCCGCATTCATCAGGACACACATTTGTTTGTGTAGACTGAATCAGAGGTGAGTGTGTGTGTGTGTGTGTGTGTGTGTGTGTGTGTGTGTGTGTGTGTCTTCCTGACCTGTTCCATGTCTGCAGTGTGTGTTCTCTTATCTCTCTAACCAAATATTTGTGAATCTACAATCTGGTTTTATTCTCTCGTCCCCTGAGACATTGACTTTGACGTCCAACTTCCTGGTATCGAATCCGAGCTGTAAAGTCACTGTGATGAAGCCGTTGAGACACAAATGTCTGTTTGATACCAATTATTTATTGCTCTTATCAGCTTGTCACAAGTCAAACCCACTTCACATTTTGGTCTTTTACAGTTACTGACAGGTAAAATAGTGACAAAGGATTCATCTGATCCAAACACGTTCTCTAGAGTCTGATGAAATAAACAGAAATGTCACTGACCTGAGGTCATTTCACATTCACCCTGTCAAAGTAAGAACTCACCAGTGATACCAGAGGATTTACACAGGTTATCAAACACACCTGATAAAGTCATGATCATGAAGGCAACGGGGATCAACGAGAAAGTCATTTGTAATCTGCATTTTAAAAAGTTGAGTAAACATGAAGACTTTACAGGTTAAAAGGTCTGAGGAGACAACTGTAACTGTGATGGAAATGGACTGAATGCGCATTGTTACTCTGTGTTACTCACAAACAGGCCTCCTCCGATGAACCCCCCCATCAGCCACACCTGGAGGGAGATCTGACCGTTCTCCAGCCTCTGGCCATCAGGGAAGAAGAGCAGCAGGTTGGTGATCATGCAGACGAAGGCCGATGGCAGCAGGATCAGTCCCACCAGACGGGCACATTTCCCCGTACAGCACATTGTCCTCCGCCCCCTCCTGAGCGAATGTCCCTTCAGCAGGAGCTGATCCAGAGTGAGGAGCACACCTCTGACAGTCAGACTCCACCAGCGGGGAGGAGAGAGGGAGCAAAGGGGCTGGCGGGGGCCACATCTGCTCTCTGAGAGGCAGAAGATAAGAAATACTTTAAAATGATCTCTCCAGTCGTCAGGAGAACGTGTGTCTGTCAGACGAATCACCTCAGTACTTTCAGCGCCGGTCTGTTGTCCCGGGGAGTCACATCCTTCTGTCTGTGTCCTCTCTGAGGGTTCTGTCTTTCCCCCTGAACCTGGGTGTTCATTTCAGTGCTTTGGTAGGAACTTTTCTTCTGTCAGTTACACTGCATGCAATAGCAAAACACAACACCGGTGTCACCTAGTGGTCACTGCTGTTCTGTCTTCGGCCCTAACGAGCGCGTCAGAAGATTTTTGACCAGCAGGAACAAATGAGCAGTGTGTGTCTTACAATCGATGATCTCCAGTCTCCTCATTAACAGGCACATAAAGGTCAAGGTTCATCTCAGACATCTCAGCACCATTCATCCCCAAAGCAGGAGTTCCACAAGGGGCAGTTCTATTCTGTGTAGTTCTCAGTCCCCTTCTATTTCTCATATATACCACAAACATTTACCACCCCCCAACCACCTTAGCCAAAGTTTATCAGTTTGCTAATGATCTTTGTTACTGGTCCACTTCAAAATCTCCACAACTAGCAGCCAATAAAGGTCATCATTGCATAATGAAAGTAGAAATCTGGTCAAGCATGTGGTGCATCAAACTCAACCCTCTCAAAACGCAACGGGACGTCTTCCCCAAAAAACACCTACAGTTCAACACTATTTAGCACCAAAATCAGCACCAGGAACGAAGCCACCTTCCTTGGAGTCACATTTCAAATCAACATGACCTGGACCAAATCCATCACAGAACTGGAACCAAAAGGAAACAACAGATGGAATCATGTCAAAGCTGTCAGTCTACCGATCCTACATCCTACATCCTGCCTGGATCTCCTTCACCAACAACCAGCTCCAACGTCTCCAAGTCCTTCAAAATAAAGCACTGAAACCATCTCCCCGACTACACCAGCATTCACTCCATGACTGGCATCAGACCGTCAGACACCAAACAACAGCAATAAACAATCCCACCATCCAAGAAGCACAACAAACTGTCCTTTATCCTCCAGCTGATGGCCCCCTCTCCATCCCCTAGCCCCCTCCCTCCAAGCCCTCCATGAGTAACAGCACAAAACAAAACACTCACATAAACATCACTTCTAACACACAAACCTACAATCATGAACTAACGAGCACTACTTTGTTTGCCTCCCTCTCTCTGTCTCTGTCTCTGTCCTGCATTGGTCCACTGACGTCCTCCTCCCTCCAGAGTCCTGCTCCTCCCACCTCTCACCACTCACCAAGCTCCACCCACAGTGGGTAGACAAGGGCAGAAGCCCACAGCTAACCCTAACCCTCTAAACCCACCAGGCTCCAGGTTTCTTTAGTCTCTCTAGTCTAGTCAGCTCAGAGCTGAAGAAGCTTCTCCAAGCAAACTACAAGTCCCGTTACGAATTAACCAGGCACATCCCATGACCTGGATGACTGAGTAGACTCACAGACATAGAGATAAAAAACAATGGTCTTCTCTCAAGGTAAGATAAGCCCCCTCTAGCCCCTGACTCGTCGATGACGCTCCTCTCCGTTAGCCAATGGTGTTGGAGGTAAACAGTGTGGGACACTGTGAGCCCTGTGGCTGCAGCCTCAGCAGAGCAGCATGTGACTGCCGTCAGACCTGAGGACTCATCCTGAGCGATGGCAGGTACGTCTGGGTCCTCTCACCTGACAGGGTGTGGAGGTGTAGGCTGGATTAGACGTCTTCATTTCCTGCTGGTGTTTGTTGTGTGCAGATCAAGTTAAAAAGCTGGTTTCTCAGTGCCTGCAGGCCCGGGACAGAGCTTACTGTCCGTACAGCCGCTTCCCTGTCGGTGCAGCCGTATTAACAGCAGATGGCGCTATAATCACAGGTGAGAACGTCAGGTGAACACATTTCCTGCATTCCAACTAATCCAGTCAAGTCAGAAAAAATAAGATAAAAAGTTTTGTTCAACTGTTCAGTGTATAAAAATAAGTATCAAATAAAAGTACAAGGTAAGTAAAATAAACATGCAGCCAACACACCTTATTTATATTATTTACAGTAATCCGACTCACTCCTACGAACAGTATAGTGTGGCGACTATATACATTTTTCAATTCAATTATTTGTATAGCCCAACTTCACAATTACAACTGTCTCAATAGGCTTTTCTGTCTGTACAACACTACACCCTGTGACCTTTAGACCCTCAGCCAGGGTGAGGACGAACTGCCCAAAAACCCTTTAACAGGGAAAAAAGGCAGAAACCTCAGGGAGAACCTCAGAAAGAGGGAGTCATGGGTTGTGATTTTGAGGTGTTCTGTTATTGTTTTGTGTTTCGATTGTCTCCCCCTGTGTAGTGGAGGTGTGGCCTGGAGGTGAGGCGAGCAGTCAGAGCAACTGATCACAATCACCCCTCTTTAAGCAGGGTGGTGGCCTCACCCCACTGCCAGATTGTCCATGCTTCATGCCAGACTCTCCAACCTCTCTTGTCTTCCTTGCGTTCCTCTTGTCCCCGGTCTGGTTTTTGCCGCTCCGCTTCTTACCGCTTTCCTTTTTCTCCCATTTGTTTTGTTGCACTTTTCATTTGTTCACGCTTGTTTGTCCATGTTAGTTTGTTTTTCTGCAGAGAGTGTCTTCCTTTTCTTACCCGCTTGCCACAGTGTAGTGATTCTTTAGTTTCCGGCTGATTTGTGTTTTTCTTTTTTTCATTGTTTTATCTCGGTTCTTGAATAAACCGTTTATCAACGGCTCCTTAGTTTCATGTTGTGTTTCTCTGCGCTTTGGGTCACAACTACACTCAGGCCACCAGCCCTACCAGAGGGATCCCTCTCCCTGGGACGGACAGACCAGCAGTTGGTGTTGAATGAACAGACAATGAAGGTACTGAGGTGAAAGAAAAGATTTATATTCTGAAAGCTGCTTAAGAGACCAACAGTGACTGTCCATCCATGTCTGTCCAATTACTGATGGTGGCTGGAGAAACCTGGGGATGAGGAGTCTGTCCCACAGATCCCGGCGATAGGGGGAAAGAAGTAAGCAACGCCAGATTGGATGGCACCAAACCTCCAGGAGAGAGAAGGGGTTAAGTCTGGGTTATGCTACTGTGTCAATCGACATCATGAACCCTTTGAACTTCTCTGTCACTCCAATTCGTCGCGGTGAAATTCACTGCCAGAGCACTAGGGGGTCGCATCCTTTTCCTGAATGGTTATCGTTGTCTCTAGTTGATTCGCTTCGCTGTCACAGCTGGTTTAATTATCATTTGGTCTGATTATGTCATTTCATTAAGTTTTAAAAATAATTCATGCGGGAAAGTAACACTTCCAATTCAGAATATGTGGTCACTTAATCCAAATATCGCTTATTCGGAAATTTGGTCAGACAATGTTGGACATGAGAAGAGCCACAGATGAAGCAGCTGGTCGGGAGCAGCTAACAGCTAACAGATATCATCTGCAGGATCCATGACAGATGGTACATAACACCATGTGTGACTAGCTGTGAGATCCTGAATCTTGACTTTAACTTTAACCAGACTTTAACCAAGTTAGGGCTCTGGTAGACTCTGTCCACAATACCGCCTGCTGGATGCTAAGGGTTAGCTCAGTCCTGAGCAACCTCGCCACTTGAGCACCTGTCAAGGCAGCGCAGAGATCTAAGCGTGGGCTAAACTGTCTTTTTGATGCTACTCTTGAACGTGCAATGACGAAAGACACTTCAATAATACCACCTGGACATTCGGTTCTGAGGTAAGCGACAGAGCCGTATGCCTGCTCTGAGGCATCACAGAATACATGAACCTCATGCTGGCTGGTGGAGGAGTCCAACTCGGGGCTGGTATAGCATCTTGGCAGTTATGTCCTGCAGGTGGCGCAGCTCATCCTCCCATTCCTTCCAGGCATGCAGAAGGTGCACTGGAAGATTTGGGTCATCCAATCTCTTGTTTTGTCCCATAGGTGTTGGATCAGGACTTTAGCCCTTATGTGTAAGGCACAAGGAATCTGAGTGGGTCGTTACTGGCTGGCCAATATCTAAATTGAACGCATGGTGATCTTCTCCGTCGTAACAGCTTGGGACCTATAGACCTCTCTTACCTGGACAATGATACCGGGGGAGTTCGGGGGAGTCGTAGCGTTCTCTAGAGCTGACATGTTCAGAAATCATCTCTATAACCAGGAATGGCATGTGGTCTTGATGCGTGGTTATAGTCGTCATAGAATGGTCTGACAGTGTACCTTCGACGAGCAGACTCTGGAACTGGCAGCCAGTCTGGGTTGGAGTCATAATTTTTGGTGTTCAGGTGCACCGTATTCCACTTCCCCTCCGCTGATGGGAGGATGATGGCTCATGTGTTGCAGCACTAAAGGTCTCCTCGGTGGTGAGTGTTTGTTGGGGCTGTTCCTCATCGGGCACTCTGAGTTGCTGCATTGATGCTTGGAGGCTCTCTTCCTTCTGGCGTCGACTTGAGTGGTCGCATGGATCCGGAGCTTGCAACTTGGAACATGCGCCGACACTCTGGAAGTCAGTGGAGGATGACGTCTCAATGAGAATGTTTTGAGACATCTCAATGATGTCTCAAAACTTGGCAAGATAATTTACCATACCCAGTAGCCTCTGTCTCAACTTTACATCATGATCACACTCAGCTGCCTCTTGCGTCTCCCCTTGTCCTGTGATCAGCACGTCGTCTGCAGTAATGTACAGACCAGGCAGATCCTCTAAAGCTTGTGTAACCTTTCCCTGAAAGATCTCAGGGGCTGGACTTATCCCCATAGGCATTCTCAGCCATCTGTGATGTCCAAATGGAGTGGTGAATGTTCTCAGGTAACTCGTCTCATCCTCTAACTAATCACATACTTTAAACACTTGCTTTGGACAGGTCTGGAAGTATGTCTTCAATGGTTGGTAGTGGGAAGTGACTGTGTTTCAGCGCTTTGTTCAGAGGTTTAGGATCAATACACGCGACCAACCCCTGCGCGGTCGACTCTTGGCGGTCAAAGCGTGAGGAGTGGCTTTGGCAGTCGTCATCCAGTGCCTAACAACCATCCCACTGAGCCAGTCTGTGCTGCATTCTACTGGTGCAATGATTTGCCTGCACTGTACATCCTGAAGCTCATTTTTTAGCGGCTTCGGTAAAGCAGGTACCGAAACAAGCACGAGAACAAACAAACACAAAAAATCAGGAAAAGAAAATCACTGCACCGTGGCGAGCGGGCAGGAGAAAAACGACACGGAATGAAAACAAAGCTACGAGGGCAGGAGAAAAATGTGAAAACAGAAAGAGCTCCAGAAAAATGGGAGAAACGAAAAAACTGCGCACACGAGAATGGAATAGAAAAACACTAGGACGAGAAAACGTGAGTAAGGCGACGAACAAGGAAGGAAAACAGCTGGAGAGTCTGGCATGAAGGCACAAGCAAGCTGGCAGTGGAGTGAGGCCAGAGCATTGCTTAAGAGCAGGAGCAATCCGTGCGGTGATAAGGATCAGGAGCTAATTGCTCCTCAATCAGCCTGGCCACACCTCCACTGCCAAACGCAGATGGAAGGAGGAGGAGACAAAATCACAACAGAATCAAAGCAAAACAGACCCCCCATGACAATTAATGGGGAGAACATTGCAAGTAGTGTGGAAGAAAAATCACTTTCTTCCAAGTCTAAGAGTCCTGATGTTAATCAGAACCTTTTGATCAAGGAATTACCCAGACATTCTTCTGTCCCTTCCTCTGCACCGTCTGTTGACACATAGGTGTTACCCTAACCCTAACCCTAACCCTGTTACCACTGGTTTGTGTGGATGAATGAAATTGAAATTGCATTTTAAGGGTGGACCAAGCGACCATACTTCTCTGCCACTCCTGACTTCCTCATACAAAACCACAATTCCTCTCTTGGCGCCCTGTCATATGCCTCGTCTTGTTACTGTCTAATATCTTGTTAAACAACCTAGTCAGAAAATCTACCGACACTTCCCCTAAACACTTCCATACCTCCACTGGTATGTCATCTTGCCACTCTTCATCCTTTTTAAAGCTTTCCTGACTTCATCCTTTCTAATGTGATCAACCTCCTTCCTAATCATTTCTGGCTCCTCATTCCTACGTTCCCTATCGTTTTCTTCATTCAACAATTCCTCAAAGTATTCTTTCCATCTCTTCAACACACTTTCCTCACTGGTGATGACACTTCCCTCTCTGTCCTTAATCAACCTAACCTGCTGTACATCCTTCCCAGCCTGATTTCTCTGCCTCACCAACCTGTACAACTCCTTTTCCCCTTCCTTTGTATCTAACCTCTCATACAACTCCTCATATACCTTATGTTTGGCCTTGGCCACTTCCCTCTTCACTTCCCTTGCCCTCTCTTTGTACTCTAGCCTGTTCTCTTCTGTTCTCTCACTGTCCCATCTCTTCTTCGCTAATTTCTTTCTCTGTACACTCTCCTGAACCTCAACATTCCACCACCAGGTTTCCTTGTCCTCCTTTCTCTGTCCTGAGGCCACACCTAGCACCTTCCTACCTGTCTCCCTAATCACTGTTGCCATAGCGTCCCAATCATCTGGGAATTCCTCAACACGGTCCAGCACTGCCCTAACCTCCTTCCTGA